>JAKSZP010009363.1:0-159207 GCA_022478985.1 Massospora cicadina | reverse complement strand
AAAAGCCTTTCAGCGGCCACCTAGAGCATATCCACCAAGTTTAAGATCATCTTTGAGAAGCGTCCCTGAAGCTTAAACCTTCCAAATGCTCATTCTTCCATATAGAACTAGAGTTTTTATGGCACAAGGTAGATTAACAAAAAATTCAGCCTTTAACAAACAAGGTTGCAACTATAGGGAAGATGAATCCACTTCAAAGCCTTCAGGACATACAAATGCTCTTAGACATTGTAGGGTATCATAGAAAATTCATACCTCAGCTCACTGACCTGGTCGAACCCTTGGTGTATTTTCTGCAAAAGAACATTCCCTTTTCTATAAAATTAGGACAGGGTCAAAACTCTAATCTACTTAGGACTAAACTATTCTCTCAGCCTGTGCTGATCTACCTAAGTTTTGACCAACCTTTTGTGTTATATAACAACGCCTGTGACGTGGCCATAAGGGCAATCCTGGATTAACTGGACGAAATAATTAGATCAACATATGGCTTATTTCAGAAAAACCCTAAAAAATCTGAACATAATTAAAGCATCACCGAATGTGAATGTTTAGATGTATTGCTCACAGTCAAGCACTTCCATCCATACTTATAGGGCTCATTTCACTATTGTCACCAATCAAGATTCCATAATGTATCTCTAACAGATGAAAAATACTGAAAGTTAATTGGTCAGGTGGGCCCTCTGGAATTAAAGATACAATTTTTATTTTACATTTGTTGGGCACAACTCACCAAAATGAGGCAGGTTAGCCAGGATGTTGAACCTCACGATATTGTTGCCTGAGGAATACCATACATATGATTTAATTGTCTGGCCAAAATGATGAATTAGAACCACCAGAAACAGTAAATACATCACAGTTGATGGCCCAGAACAATCAAATATAAGATGGCAGGTTATATATAAACAAGTCAACGGAAAATAGCTGACATATCTAAGACCCTCCTAAGGAATCAAAATTTTCCTTTAATCATATGTCCATGTAGGACATGGGGCAGTCAAGAAAACCTATTAATGGCCAAGGAAACAAAGCTAATGGGATTGGATGCTTAAACTATCTAAGAGATCTAGATGCCTTCTTGGTGTGCAAGATGCAAGATTGGCAGAAACCACACTACTGGCATAAAGTTGTTACCCCTTTATGCTAGTTTAGCGTCGTTGGCGTGGATATCATAGGGAACCCATCCGTGGATCTCCATGGTCACCGCTCCATCCTCCTAGCCATTGACTATGTCACAAAGTGTATTAATACCATCTTGGTTCCTGCTGCCACCACTAAGGCCAACGCTTGTTTTTGTTTTGCTCTGTTTTTACACAACATGAGTGCCCAAAGTTCTGCTCTTGAACAATGGATTAAACTTTACCTCCCAATTTTGTTCAAGAGCTGACTACAATAATTAATACTAACCAACATTTCAATGCACCCTATAATCCTTCTAAAATGGTGCAGTGGAGTGGGAAAATGGCACCTAGCTTCTATTCTTCACAATATGGCCGCCATGGACCCTATTCAATGGAATAAGTACCTGCCATCTGCCTTATTATCCTATTGGATCAGCTACCACCAAGTAATCAAAATGTCCCCATCTAAGGCCCTTTACAGTAGGGAGCCTCAATTGCATAGTAGTGTTCAACCTTCATTGGACTCCGCCTCTCCCAACACTTCTGAGTTGACGATGAGGGCACTATCTAACGAGATAATTAAGCTGCAAGCGCTCAACATTCAAGGGATTGTCTTTTTCACCACCAGGGATACTAAACTTTCTAACGCCTAACAAACATCATCCCCTTATTCAAAATTAGAGCCTTTGTGCTATTCATCATTGCCCTGGTGGGCGCCCAAGTAATTTGGGCACTTCCTAGTTGGAAAATATTGCATACTGTATAAGGTTGACTGTTTAGAATCCTGATAGCTAATGCTTGCAGGTGCCAATGTTCAGCAGAATTTCCACTAAAAATTTAGGTATTTTTATTTTTTTCAATTAAAATTTTCAGAATAAAATATGTCAAGTATAAATAATACAATATAATATAATTTTTTTCTCAAATTATGGCTTGGGTGTGATAAAAGATACTTTTTTAAATATTTTCCCTAGTATTTAGGTTCATTGAAAGCTAATAATGGGATTATAATTAAAACTTGGTATAGGTGGATTGTTGAAGCTTAACAGTTAAAACAATTCAACCAATCCGCGCTCCATAAATTCTCATCACCTCGTCTGGGCTTGACCCTATATATGATTGATCCACCGCAGGTAGTATAGATCCATGGAGAAGATATTTAATATATTGTACCCAATCAATTGTATTAAAATTAAGCTTCTCACGGCTGATATCCTCTGACTAGCTTGTTATTGGTGAATAAAATTTCTTCCCCCTTTGCAACTCCCTCAAGCCTATAAAAGGGGTGGATTTTAAGAAAAACACTGAATTGGCGTTAGTGCTTGGCTGACCCTCCAACTCAGGTGGGGCATTCCACCAAGAGTGGCAGTGACAAGAGCAACGCAATCTGCCCTGTTTGATGGAAGGTGATGAGTAAAACAATTACTCCAAGTCAATTCATTTCACTGAAAGTTAGGCGAATAACATTAATAGATTCAGATTATTCTAACCCAAAAACATTCTTTTCCTGAAGCTGGGATGGCAATTGTCCAACATCACCCCCTCAAGAATGTTAGGGGAGAATAGGACCTATGGAAGCAGCCAATTACTCAATTGATGATAATTCCTGTAACTAAAGATTTGATATATTACTCAGCACCTCTTTTGTAAGTGATGACAAAAAGGTCTTCTCATATTGACCCCAGCTTACTACTTCTAGAAGTGATGTGGTTATGGTAATACAGAACCAGATCAGACACTTGGAAAGAACATAGGGGGACCGGAGTTCATTATCAGACTATTCTATTTAAATCACATTTTTAGCTAAATTGGTCATGGCCTAATATTGGAGTTGAATGATGCGCTGATCCAATCTTCTCATGGCTTTCTTGGGCTCTTCAACTCTATATGAGAAAACATTCTTAACTAAAAGGGAAGGTATTCCTGGTTCCCACTCATACAAAACATGGAATGAGGAAATTTTCAGATCCAGGCGATAACTAATTTTGTAGGCCATAAGGGCACAGGGTAAAACTGATCCCAGTGAAATCAATCAAAAGATGCCATTTTTATGCAGTATTGAGATTAAGTTTCTATTGGCTCTTTCCACAGTCCCATTGATAGAGGAATTGTATTAGGCTAAGAAGAGTTTTTGGGTTCCTAAGGAGGTAGCTAAGATCTTGACTACTTTAGGGTATAGTTTTTACCATTATTGCAGAGTAGTACTTAGGGGCTGCCATGGCGAGATAAAGATGTTTTGATGTAAGAGCGTTGCAGTGGCCTTATCCGAATGAGCTAAAAGAGCCACGGCTCCAATACAATTAGTAAAATGGTCAATGCCTACCAGTATATAGCTGTTCAACTGGTAGTCTGCAGGAGGGGACCTACCACGCCTAGGCTGATGGTATAGAAAGGTTGTTGGGGGGGGGGGGTAGTTGGGTAATATTGGTATTAAGTCTTGAAACTAGACTGCTTCTTACTGTTGGAGTAGCCTTCCAAAACTTCAATAAATGTTTCCATGAATTCTTCCCAATATTACCGCTCCCTAATCCATTCATAGGTTTTCTTTGCTCTCCCATGACCTAGAGTAGAGTGAGCTTCCAGGATAGCAGGTATGCATTCTGAGGGCCAAAGGTAAGGCAGCCACTTTGTCCCCACCAGCTTATACAACTTTCCGCTCTCCACTTTGATGTTGCGGGAGTCCAGGGCTAACATTTTCTGGACATGATCATCCTCATCCTGTCAGTCATTGGGGGTCATTAAGAGGTCATATAACTTCTCCACCTCACTATTATCCAGTAGCAGAACTGGATCTAAATTAACCCATCAACAATCATGTAGCGGATTCCAGCATGGTGTTTGATATTCATGTCATGATTCTGGAGCTTTAAAGCCCTGCGTAATAACCGTCCAGTAGGATGCTTCATGTTCTGTAACCATTTCAAAGAAGCGTGGTCAGTAACCACGATGAAGATAGTTCCATACAGGAAAGTGCGGTAGTGCTTCACAGCTAGCAAAATGGCAAAGCACTTCTTTTCTGTGACGCTGTAGTTGGGCTGCATTTTGGAAAGCATCTTGATGAATTATGATACAGGATAATCTACACCCCTTTCATCCAATTGAGTCAAGAATGCCCCAACGGCATAGTCTGACGTGTCAGTAAACAAAATTAGGGGCTATTATAATCTAGGCGTTTATGGATAAGAATTGTTATAACAGTTGCTTTCATCATCTCAAAAGAGGCCTTTTGCTTGGCATCCTATAGAAAAGGGTGTTTTTTGTCAATAGGCGGACAGGAGATCACTGAGCTGGGCAAACTTGGGGATGAACTGATGGTAATACCCCATCATCCTTAGAATAACTGAATATTCCATAGATTTTTAGGGGGAGGCATTTTTTAAATCGCATCAACGTTCATGTTTAGGTTGGATTCCTTCCTGAGAGATGGCGTGTCTCAGAAAATATTATTTCTTCTGAAAGAAGGTGCACTTTGAGACCAAATTTTCTTTCTCGTTGCAATCACTTTTGCAACCTATTCAATTCAAGACTGAATCTAGTTTGATAATCTCACAGAGGAGATTAGTCTGCGCCCATGCCAGGTAGCAGTTGGGCAAGCAAGGTAAGAGGAGCAGGTGGAAGGCTCGCGGCCTCCAACGTGCAAAAACGCCCCAGAAAATCTGGCGGAATAGACAAAAATCTTAAAAAACTGGTGGTCACGATTTCCCCAGAGATACTCACATGGCAAGCATGATGCAACCAGTACATCACTACGCCACATTCCCAGCCACTTTTGTCGGTGGAATTCGGAGTCCGTGTGTATCTGGACATCCAAAAAACGGCCCTATGGGAAAAATTTTGTGAAGATGTACACAAAATTTTCCTGACTGCGGTCTACGTTGCACCTCACTCTATGTCACGCAGTTGGCTGAACCTAGGTTTCGAAAGCAAAATAGCAGCAGATGAGGCTGCAGCGGTGTGTATAGTGGTCAACCTCCCCGAAGGGCTATGGGTCGTTGAAACTAAACGCACCAGATGGACAAAATCAAACAAAATTTTCCTCACGTTTGACTTTTTGCCTATTACGGTAAAACATGACATTTTGGAGCAACACCTGAAAGATGGTCTCGTCATATACGGCAAAATACAATCTTTCAAAATGCAACACTTCACACCGATGCCATACCTGTGCACTGGCAAAGCCATCACAGTTCTGACCCCAACTGAGGAGATCGTGAAGGATTTAACTCAGATCCCGCACTCCACCTTTATTGACATCGCAGGGCACACCACCCACCCATTCTGGGTGACCGTGGACAGCGCGCCCCCCATTTGCACCCACTGTGACATGTTCAGCCATAAGGCACACGCATGCCCCATCAAGGAGGGCGTCACATTCCAAGAGCACCCCTCGGCAGCCATGGCCAATGGAGAGGTGCACTACAAACCAACCGCAAGTACCAAGGAGGCTTTCCCATGGAGAGCACAAGGCTGCTACCTATTGGTAAAGCCTATCTCCCCACAAGAATGGAAGAAGGCCAAGCAGGCCCACAGGGCTGCGGCCAAGGAAACAGCCAAGGCCACCACTGCTATCCCACACTCACAACGCCAGGAGGACATGGAAAACTTCGTGGCGGAAGCAACTTGGGAATCCATCAAACAATCAGATTGGGAAGCCCATGCTGAGCGGGCCACTCAATCTGATGATCTGGTGGGAAACTCGATCACACCCAATTGTTGCACCCAAGCTCCAGTCAAAACTGACTTGGGACCTATCCCAACTGAAATTTTTTTTTGACCCGCTCAATGGTGCACCAAACTCATCTGCACCGCAAAAAATTCGTCCGATGTCCAGAAAACAAAAAGCAAAGGCCAAAGCCAATGCAACTCTTTCCGCAAAAATCAACAAAAACTCTGATAGTGTTGCTGCTAACACCCGCACTGCTGTGAAAGCCCATGGGGACCTAGAAGAGGCTGGTGGGCCCAGGGGCCTACCCCCTCGCACCTAAGGTGCAATGGGGGAAACCTTCACTTTAGGGACGTTAAATAACGCCAGACTCAAGGCCTCCCCATCCTGGGCTAGGAAACTGAGTTTTTTACAACACAATTTACCCATGGATATCCTGGCCATCCAGGAGTCCCACTGTCCACGAGGTTCTGAGGAAACTTGGAAAACAATGCTCCTCCCATCTCTATCCTTTTGGTCAAAGCACTGTGGGGTGCTAATTCAGAAAAATAATTTTTTCAAACTCATATCCTCAGAAACATTACTAAATGGCTGAATGCTCATTGTCACCTTCTCGTGGGCCAACGTAGCACACACAATCATCAACATCTATGCCCCAAACGGTGCACACAAGCGTCAGGAATTTTTCTTGTCGGTCAAATCCCTCCCACTACCCCCTGATTCTTTCCTAGTCGGCGACATGAACTGTTGGCTAACCTCACCAACAGACCGGTGGCCTCCCTCACCCCACGCCCCACAGGGTCATGTAGAATTATGCGTTCTAAAGGCCACCCTTGGGTTGATGGATGCGCTGCCATGACATGCCCCGCTGCTTGAAAACATGATGCATCCCCACATCCACAACGGCCAATTAAGGTCCATGACCCACATCGACCTTATTCTAACACTGGCGAAATTCCAACCCCACATCTCCCACTTCAAAACAAAGAAAATAGAATTCTCTGACCATCGACTGGTCTCAATAACCTACCACCTACCTGTCACAGTTGCTAAGGCCCCACATTGGTGCAAAATCCACCCCCCCGAGCTCGCGTCGCCAGGATTTTCCACGTGGGTGGAAGAGGCAACTTTGGCAAAAAAGTTTGTTGCACCATTTTGTGCGGACCCTATTTCCACATGGGCAACCTTCAAAGAGGACACAATCCGCCACTCTCACCATCTCTCCTTCAGACGCTCACAAGCCACATTGGCGGTCATCTCGCGCGCTCTGGCAGTTTGGAACACTTGGAGTCTAACATTCCAGCTACAGGATACAGCCCTGCATGGGGCTGGAAGTGGGCGGAGGCAGCCGCCCACCTCAACGCACTCGAAAGGCAACACAAACATCAGGTTTGTGTTCAATACTGGGCCACACGCATCACAAAAGGTGACAAGTGCACCGCATATTTCTTTAAAAAAAATTTTGCACCACGCCAGAGCGTGGCCTGCACACAGGTGCAAATATTGGATAACTCTATTGAAGATACACCAGCTGAAGTGGCAATCGAAATGCAAAAATACTGCTCCAAGTTATACCAAGCTGAACCAATTCAGCTGGCTGAAGTGGCAGATCTTCTCGACCGAGCTCATATCTGCACCATTTTCTGATACCCAGAAATAATGAATTTAATTACTCCAAATGAATTATGGACAGCCATTTACGGTGCGCCAAACCAAAAATGCCCAGGCCCAGATGGCATTCCATATGAGTTCTACAAAAAATATTTCAAATATATATCCCCACTTCTGCTTGCCTAACTTAACCAAAGCCTGTTGGAAACGCGCCTCCTACCAGGAGGACATGAGGCCTTTACTGTCACACTCTTCAAAAAAGGGGATAAGCTTGACTTAGCCAACTGGCGCCCCATTTCTCTAATAAACACAGACACCAAAATTTTAACAAAAATTATGGCTAACCAATTAGGGACTGTAGCATCTGCCACCATCTTCCCAGAACAATTCAGTTTCATCCCCAGAAGGTCGATTTGGGATAACGTGCACTCTGTGGCTAATGTATGTCAGTCCACAGCCTCTGGGGCACTTGTATTCTTGGACCAACAAAAGGCCTATGATAGAATAAACTGGGAATACCTAAGGGCCTGCCTCCATCAATTCCGCCTACCCCCTCGCTTCATCAACTGGGTAATGCTGCTCATGGAATCTGCAACAATGGCAGTGCGTGGCCCTGGCTTCCTAACGGAAGTAGTCCGCCCTCAAAGGGGCTTGCGACAGGGGACCCCCTCAGCCCACTCTTATACAACTTCAGCCTTGACCCACTACTGCGAAATGTGAATGCCCAACTCACTGGAGTCCATGTGCCAGGCCAAGCCCCAGTCAAGATAATGGCGTTCGCAGATGATTGTGTGGTTGGGGTGTCTAATAATCAAGATGCACGCGCGCTTGAAGCTCTCATCCAGGAATATTCCTGGGTAAGCAACGCGGCACTGAACGCCTCCAAAACTGAAATCATCCTCCTTGGTCGGTCTCAGAACTGCTGGGCCCCAGAAATTATTTCCCAACCTGGACCATCTGCTCGCCCACGTTCACACCTTACTAACTCAACACAAACTGCTCCACTGGTGCTCCCCTTCATGCCACGTCCTAACATAGGACTGGTGCGCCATCTGGGCATGTGGATGGAGGCAGGTGGATACGTGTCAGCAGTAATGGAGTGCCGTATTCTGGACAATGTGACGAAGCAAATCTCCTCTCTCAGAGCCCACCCTACTTCCCTTACTGGCAGGGTTGTCTTAGCCAACTCTATGCTCCTATCCAAAGTCTGGTTCGGAGCCCACGCCATCCCCTTCTCCCCAAGCTTCATCAAATCCTTGTATGCCTTGCTGCAAGGATGGCTTTGGTCAGGCCACCCTCCACCAGTGCGGCTAGAGGTAATGTTTGGCCTCATCATCATGGTGGCATGGGCCTGCTTGACTTCAAAGCCCATGCTGCCAAGATCCTGGGCACCTGGATCGCGGCCGTCACTGCTCTTACACTCCCATCCCAAAACTGGTCCCGCGCAGCCCGCTCCAACTTCTCCTGAGCCTTAGCCTCAACAATCCATCGAACCCCCACTCCCTGATGAAATACCTCGCATCACACACATCGGCCACAGGTCCTCACGGGACAAAAATCCACTACAAACGAATCCTACTCTCCATGCGGAGCGCAGAGTGGAGAATTCGTATTAGCGGATATACAACCCAAAGAGGCCGCCCCTCTCCTCAGTTCACACAAGAGGTACAGGGGCTACCTATCCATGATGGCGTGATCCCCATTCAGCCCCATGTCCTATCCAGTGTGGACTACCTGGACATGATGGACATCCCTTATTCCATTAAGACCCAAAAAACAATCTGGAAATATGTACACCATCCTCTGTTGCAGCCTCAAGTCTGCTCCCATGTGTGGCGCTGCCTGAGGCGGGTGTATCGTACAGCTGAGCACTCTAACGCTTTACACTCATCCTGCGTCGTGTGTGGCCAGTATGGAACGCTGTTCCACCGCCTGGAGAAGTGTCCTACCTCTAAAGTGATATGGCGCGAAGTTCAATGTTTACTGGGCCAGAATCAAACACATCCCTTCAGTCTGTCAAGAGATATGTTTGCTTTATCAATGGCATCCCCCCTTCCACCCTCCCTCCATGCTCTGGTGGTTGCAATCGCCATGTGGACCATCCACACGATTGTTTTGGATGCCATCGCAGGCTCCACCTTCACCCTCCCAGAAACTGTCCACAGATTCTGATCTCATTTGGTGGACCACTTTCAAGAGTGGATGTTTGGATACCTCCCACCACGTCGCTGACAGCTGGTCTCCTCCTGGTTCCCAGTCTGGTTCATCAAATCAGATCCCTTCCTCTACACGTGCTCAATAGTGGCTACGGCCCCTTCACACGTTCCCTCCCCCTCCCCATAAGTGGCGTTCCCGATGGCAACAAGAGATAGCATCGCTTCTCTGGGGTGCCTCCCCCAGTACTAGGTTTATCTGTCCTAAGTCATATTTGGAAGTTTCCGTCCCATGGTCAGCCTTCCCCGAAATAAATTTTAATTTAAAATTTAAAGGTGCACTTTGAGGGTTTAGTTTGATATTTAGCTCACTTAAGCGTTGAAACTCTCCCTTCAGGAGAGTAAGATGTTCGTGAAGGTCTTTGAGAAAGCTGTGATGTCATCAAGATAGACAATGACACAACATAACTTGAGGTACTGCAAGATGTGATCAAGTGCTCGCTGGAAAGTTTCAGGAGCGTTGCACGACCCCTGATGTAATTGCGTGTGTTTACATAGGACCTCGCTACAAATCAGAGCGCATTTCCCCTGATCTTTGGGAGAAAATGCCATCTGCCAATAGCCGCTAGCTAAGTCCATGGCAGAGAAGAACTTAGATTCAGAGAGCTGTTCTAATGAGTCATCAATGTGAGGGATGGGATAGTCATTCTTCTTTGTGAGATTATTTAATTTGTGGTAGCCCATGACTACTTAATGACCTCCGTTCTTTTTATTAGCAAATGGGGAAATACCAAGGATTTGTGAAGAAACCAGTAACTCCTCGTCTAGTAATTGCTTAAGCTCATTCCTCATCAGCTGTTCTTCCATCTTTGATTTACGTAAGGTTTTGACAGAATGAGATGGGCATCCGCCACATCAAAGGAGTAGCTACAGTCCACAATATGCCCATAGTCAGTCTCAGATTTGGAAAATATGTCGTTACATCCTTTCAATAAAGTGTGGACTTTGTCAATTTCATATGGGGTCAGCTCATATGAGATATGGACAATGGGTAAGGTACATAATTGGTATCCTTTGGCAAGCCCAAATCCATCATAAAGCTAATAAATTTAATACATTTAATGTCCACTACAGGGACCAAATAAAGCTTTTCCAATCTCCAGGTATTTTCTTACAGCCATGTCCTTGCCGTTGACGTTCCCCAACAAAGTATTAACAGGCCTCAGGTAGGCTGGGTTCTATATACCAGGCAATATCTGAGGCTTCAAGGGGCTAAATAACATGGATTTATCAGATAATAATTAGACTGGGATCCAAGTCAGGGTGCATGAGCACCCAATGGAGAGACCAGAATGCATAGGCACAGCAGTACAAGCAACTTGGAGGAGTGGATTTTTATTTAGGACATTAGGAAAGTAAAAGCATATTAACGTACTGAAGGCCTCCAAGGGAAACCAGATGGTTGCAATGGGGGCAACCGCAAGTCTTGCAGGGGTAACCCCCAATGGTGGGAGAGGGAGGGATAGTGAAAATTCCTCCAGGGTTCGCAGTTTCTGGCTTTGGATTTGAATAAGTGAGGTTGCATTTCAGCAAGGGGTGACACAGGGGCCACCAAACACAATCATAGGAGATACCAGAGGGGATATGTGACCTGCAAAGAGGATTGGGACTGAACTTCTTTTAAATGAGGTGAACCAGGCCCCACAGATGGGTTAAATTATTAGCAGCTGAGCCAGGTGTGGAACCTGAGTCTGCAAGCACTGGGGCAGGGCTGCTCCGGTGCTGTTCCAACAGGGGAGCAGTTTTGAAAAATTAAGTGGTAGAACGGATGGGAGTGTTCACATTAATTGGATGCACGATAATGAATGAAACAGCAGGTTTGTCATTGGGGTGAGCAGGTTTATTGTTTACAATATGCCATCGAATGGTGGGGTCAAGCGCCCAGATGATCCAGTCAGCAAACATTGGGATAAGGACTTGGGTGACAGAGCGCTTTGCCAGATTGATTAGTGGAATTTTATTTAAAAGAAAAGAGGATGGAGGCTGTGGCAAGTTTTACAGGGTATTTGAGGTTTATTGAGTGCAAAGCGCAAGAAGATAAGAGAATGAACTGAGAATTGCCCCTGGGCAGGCAGTTGCCTTAAATACTGGGTGAATTATATATATTGGAGGTATTATGGGATTAGTTTGGTGTTTGGCGCTGGAATTTAGCTGTCTGGTAGGGATGGGGGGAGGTAAACTCGAAATCTTGGCAAAAATAAAATAACTTTTGCAAATTTTCCTGTACTTTAGGACTAAGCCAAGTCAATGGTGTCAGTCTGGGCCCTGATTATCCGAGTTAGCCTGTTCACATGATTCAAATTTTCCAGATTTGTCCTGGAAGGCAGGGGCCACTGGGCTGAGTTGTTTGGGACCCGGCTAAACTCTCAATTAGGCTATTTTACCGATCCATACTTCCTAGGTTTGTTATGAGGAGTTGGGGCAACCAGTCCAATTCGTTTGGTATCTGGTTTGAGATCTGAGTTATGCCCCGACCTGATTTCTGGTGCCAGTTAGTCCAGACCAGCTCCCCCAGACCAGAATTTGCAGACTTGATCTGATGTTGGTGGGTGCTATTTCCATAAAATTTTGACATAATTTGCCTGGGGAGTGGGGGGTCCCAGAGGCCTGCACATGGCCCTGACTTTCGCAATCTCTCTCCAGACCCCCTCATGTAAACCTACCAGGGTTGAGGATGGGGAAAGGGGCGGGAATTTATTATCCTTGCGTGGAAGATCAGTCACTTAGCGCTCATCCAATACGTGTGTCAAGTCGCTCAACTGTGACTGGGGGTCACTTGGTCCTTGGGACCTCTTTTTGTCTGGAAGGGGTGTTGCTCCCTATCTAATTGCAGAGGCTGGGATATAGGAACTACACTACTCTTTACTTTTTCAACAGGGAGGATTCATCCACTGGGGGCATGGACCAAGACATTATTCTGTGCCGATCTTGTAGCTTTATGGCCAGGATGGCCGCAATCATCTGGGGGGATAGGGGGCTACTTGGTGGGAAGTTTAGAATTCCTCTATCAGGTCCTCATAGTTTGCACAATCGCGTGCACTCAACCAGCTGTAATCATATGAGGGGTAGCCTTTCCAGGAGACCAGGTATTGAACGGATTGGTGAGACCTCTATGAAGGTAGGATAGCCTTCACCTTCAATTTCTGGTATTATCAACGATAAGTGGCTTCATAGAGGTTGGCCTTTCCCCTTTGAAGGGGGTAAGAGGGAGGTATTGAAGACATCATGCTGCTTCCAATGTGTGGGAAGTTTCAAATGGTAGAAACCATTGCCTAAATTCTTCTTGACTTTGGAGGAACCTGAGCATTTAGCTGCTAGCTTATGGGTGGGGGCTTTCAGGGGGAGGTTGTGGGCGTCCAACATGATGAGGGAACCAACTTTAATCTCATGTCTGGGGAGGCGCTTCCAATCAGCAAGCTTCTTGTAGTCCTCGATAGACTTTGGAAAGTGTTTGCAGACCAGGTTGTGTGTCACGCAGAGTGAGCTTAAGCAGTCCTCGGTTGCAGGAACTGCTGAGGAGAGATGGGGGACAATTTGAAAGGAGGGGTTGTACCCCAGAGTGGCCTCTAAGGGGGAGATATTAGTCAAGGAATGGAAGAAATTGTTATACGCAAACTGTACTAGGGGCAAATCCTTGGCCCAGGTGTCTTGTGAGTCCGTCTCATAACAACACAGATACTGTTCCAGTACCTGGTTATCCCGCTCAGTCTGCCCATCAGACTGGGTGTGGTAGGCGGTGGATCTACAGGGCTTGATGCTGAGGGGGGTTAACAGATTTTCCCAGAACTGGACAGTGAACTGGGGTCCCCTGTCACTCACTATCTCCTTGGGGAGACCAAACATGTCAAAGTCATGGTTGACAAACAAATTTGAGGTTCCACTGCAGTAATAGATGAGAGGAAGGGGATAAAGAGTGAAAACTTGGTAAATCGGTCTACAACTACTATGTTAGCATCTGAGCCACAGGAAGGTGGGAACTCCACAATGAAGTCCACTGAAACTGAGGTCTCTGGGCCCTTAGCCTGCTTCAGAGAATGTAAGAGCCTTTTCATTCCAGAACAATCAGATTTTGCCTGGGCGCAGATGACACAACGGGAGATCCAGTTGGAATGACCTTTGAGGACCCAGGTCAGTTTTAAGCTCTCTTTATGAGATCTGCACACTTCTTGATACTGGGGTGCTCAACTGTATGGGAACATGATGTTCCTCAATAGCACGCTACGTAGGGAGGAGGGACCCAAACCTGATCATTGAACCAGACTGTTCCCTCCTAAAAGGTATATGGAGCTCTCTTACAACTCATAGGCTCTAAGTAAGCATAAAGCTCTATTCCTTCAGGGAAACAGGTTTCTGAGGTGAGGACACGGATGAGAAATAGGACATCTGAGGCCAGGTCAGCAAAGGTTACTGTAGGGGGGGCAAGGAGAGGATTTGGGAGGGGGCACTAAAGACTTGAGATTGGCTGGTCCTCACACCATTGGGTGACATGGAAGGATTTCGACTGAGCATGTCTGACAGAACGTTCAGGGGGCCTTTTATGAATTTATACTTGAAGTTAAACCCACGTGAATCCTGGTATGTGCGAAATTGCTGGTGCCCCAGCTTCTGAGGTTTTTGGTAGTAGAGTAAAGCCTTATTATCTGTCCAAACAGTGATTTCATGATGGGTGCCCTGCAGGAGGTATCGCCAATGGGTGAGTGATCACGCCACTTCCGCTAGTTCTTTAATATATTGAACTCGCTTGTTCTATTGAAGTGAACTTGCAGGAGTTATAGGCTACCAGGTGTTTGACTTCTCATGTTCCTGTAGAAGCACAGCGCCCACTGCCACTGACGAGGCATCAAAAATTGCTATAAAGGGTGTGAGGTGTCAGCATGATGCAGGACTGGGGCTATGAGGAAAACCTTTAAATAGACTTTAAGCCTGGTGGCATTTGGAGGACCACTTAAAAGGGCATTCTTCCTAGTGAGGGAGTGGAGGGGTGCCGCCGGTTGGGTAATTTCTTTGGAGAATTTTTTATAAAAAGGTGACAGTAATAAGGAAGCTGCGAAGTTGTTTTTGCATAGTTGGGTGGGTCAAGACTGTATAGCCTCAAGCTTGCAGGGGGGACAGCATAGCCATCCTTCAAGGCAAGCTTGCTTAATAAGGTTACCTCGTCCCTGAAAAATTCACACTTGGAGGTTTTTACGAAGAGCCCTGCCTTGTGGAGGGATGCCACTACCACTTCTAGAACCTTGGCGTGTTATTTTGGGGTAGTGGAATGTTTTATAATTTCGTCAATGTAGGCCATAGCGCATGAGAAGGTCAAGTCCCTCAGCACATCATTGATGAGGTGCTGAAAGGTGGCTGGAGCGTTCTTCAGTCTTAAGGGCATCACCCTGAACTGGAAAAAGCCTCGGCGGTTGAGGATAGCTGTAAGTCACTCCTGCCCCCTCGCCACCCTCACCTGCTTAAAGGCGTTCACCAGGTCCAACTTTGAGAAGACATGTGACTCGGTGATGGCTTGGGAGATGGTTTGATCTAAGGGTAGGGGATATGGATTGGGGATGGTAATGTTGTTGAGTTGACCATAGTTGACACAAGGGTGCAGGGAGCCATCCTCTTTCCAAGCAAAAATTATGGGGGAGACGACGGGAGAAGATTTCTTGATGAGCCACCACTTCTCTACCATAGTCTAGCCAAATCTTCAAACCCTTGTCCTCTTCCTCCGTGTAGGGGTAGAGGGGGCAATTGATTTTGACTAGGTCAACCATCAGCCGGAATAACAAATCATGTTTGGAGTGTAGAGGCTTAGATGCTAGTGACATATCGAAGATTGCCTTATAAGGGGCTAAAAAGGAATGGAAGTCTGAATGGATGTCCATTGGAGTGGGGTCAGGAGAGGGAATGGAGCCAAGAGATATGCCCAGGAGAAGAGTTTCTAGCAGGAGAAACTCTCCGCTCAGCTTAAGGTTCATTAACAACAAGGAGCTATTCACAAGGTTAATGTGGACCTGCTGGCGGCTCCACTAGCTCACCTTAAAATTATGGGACAGATCAAATCCTTTACAGCTGAGAAGTGGTCACAAAACCCAAAATTATGAACTGAGAAGTGAAAGGGGTGTAAAATGTGGTAGAATTTCATGGGCTCTGATGAGCCGCCCAGGATAGACAAAGATTTCTTCATCGTCATGTCCAAGGAACGTGTCACGCTGAGATTGATAAAGTTTCCCACCACTCCCATGTCGAGGAGGGATTTTACAGTGATCTCACCTGACTCTAGGGGAAAGAAAATAGGGAACAGGAAGTAGGCTTAATCCTCTTTATTGGGATGAGCAAAAGAGAGGGCAGCTGAGGAGGGGGCATGACCCATTATCAAAAGCGATTGCCCAGTGGGGAGCTAGGCTGGTTTGTAACTAGGGAAGGATTTTTGCTTCCTCATTGTCCCAAACGGGGAGGCGCGGGTTGATGCGTACACCCACTCCACCCTCTTCAGGGGTGAGTCAGGGTCAACCAGGGAGATGATAGCACCAAACTGAAGCAGAAGCTGAGCTCTGGGACCCTAACGGGCCACCCTCCTGATCAGGGGTGAGGACTGGGGGTGCTACAGACAGGGGTTCCCCAAGAGGGAGATAACTGAGGTAGGCACAGAGGGGGGAATGGCGGTAAGCCCAGGTGGATTCTTCCCTTGACCGTGACAACTTGGAGGGGGGAGGGGTGGTATGCAGTACCTTAAGAGCTGCAACAGCACAGGCGGGGATGTGGAAAGGCCTGACCCCAATTGCACGGGCCACAGAGAATGAAATTTCTAAAGACCTGAGGAGAGAGTCCCAGGATGCATGAGCAGCTGCAGTGGAGTCCAAGGCAGCTTGGAAGGCGGAGATGGAGATTTTGGGAGGGATTGGCACAATGGGATCCAGGATGGCAAAGGCTTCATTCAGGGAGGGTAGGTCCATGCTGCCTGTCCCATTATAAAAAGATGGAGAAGGCGCGCCAGTTTTGACTCAGGGGCCTGGACTGCTGAAGTGACCAGCGCAAGAAAGGGGGTCAGGTTGCCAGACTTAGCAGCAGAGCGGAGCAATCCCCTGAACCTTTGAATGGGCATCCCCATCAAGGGAATCGTGAAGAGCCACACTCTGCTGGGCATTAGAGGGAAGAGGGGATTTACCACCATCAGCAGTAAAGCGCACCTGGAGTTCTGCTAAGACACCCAGGATTTGGTCGGCCACCTCATCAGAAGGAACATGGGGACCCCCATCCCTATCATGTTAACTGATGGGGTGACACTTATTGCCAGGGCTTGCAGGGTGGGGACCAGTTTAGCAAAGCCTGTCAGCAAACTCAGATGTATGAGGCAAGCAACCAGCAGTAGAAGACCAGGTTGCAGAGGGAGAGCACGTTTAGAATGAGTGCGTAGGCCAACGCTTCACCAGTGCTAGCAAGGAGGGCGGGAGAAGGCCAAAATTATGGGTCAGTTCATTAGTGTCATGGATTTGGCTGATAAGAATTAGTCTGAGCTACCAGTCAGGGTGCGTGAGAACCCAGTGGAGAGCCCAGAATGCCAAAGGCACAGCGTTCTGAGTGACTTGGAGTAGTGAATTTTTATTAAGGACATTGGGAAAGTAAAAGTTCCTTAACATACTGAAGTACCTAAGGCAAATTAGATGGTTGCAATGGGGGCAACCCCCAATGGCGGGAGAGGCAGGGAGGATGATAACTCCTCCAGGGTTTGCAGTTACTGGCCTTCAGATTTGAACAAGTGAGGTTGCAAACCAGCGAGGAGTGACATAGGGGCTGCAGTGTGATCAGAGAGGGAATGTGACCCATTAAGGGGGTTGGGACCGAGCTTCCCCTGAACAGGGTGCTCCAGGTCCCACAGGTGGGCTACGCATCAGTGGCTAAGTCAGGTGTGGGCCCCAATTCTTTGAGTGCTGGGGCAGGGCCACTCTGGTGCTGCTCCAACAGGGGAACAGTTTTGGAAAATTAAGTGGTAGAACGGATGGAAGGGTTCAAGTTAAATGGATGCACGATAATGAATTAGACAGCAGGTTTGTCATTGGGGTGATCTGGTTTATTATGTTTACAATATGCCATCGCATGGTGGGGTCAAGCGCCCAGATGATCCAGTCAGCAAACATTGGGATAAGGACTTGGGTGACAGAGAGCTTTGCCAGATTGATTAGTGGAATTTTATTTAAAAGCAAAGAGGATGGAGGCTGTTGCAAGTTTTACAGGGTATTTAAGTCTATTGGTTGCAAAGCGCAAGAAGATAAGAGAATGAACTGAGAATTGCCCCTGGGCAGGCAGTTGCCTTAAATAATGGGTAAATTATATATTGGAGGTATTATGGGATTAGTTTGGTGTTTGGCGCTGGAATTTAGATTTCTGGTAGCGATGGGGGGAGGTAAACTCGGTTTCCTGGCAAAAATCAGAAAAACTTTTGAAAATTTTCCTGTACTTTAGGACTAAGCCAAGTCAATGGTGTCAATCTGGGTCCTGATTATCCGAGTTAGCCTGTTCACATGATTCAAATTTTCTAGATTTTTCCTGGAAGGCAGGGGCCACCGGGCTGAGTTGTTTGGGACCTGGTTCAAACTCTCAATTAGGCTATTTTAGCGATCCATACTTCCTAGGTTTTGAGGAGTTGGGGCAACCAGTCCAATTAGTTTGGTGTCTGGTTTGAGATCTGAGTTATGCCCCGACCTGATTTCTGGTGCCAGCCAGTCAAGACTAGCTCCCCAGACCAGAATTTGCAGACTTGATATGATGTTGGTGGGTGCTATTTCCTTAAAATTTTGATATAATTTGCCTGGGTAGTGGGGGGTCCCAGAGGCCTGCACATGGCCCTGGCTTTCACCAATCTCTCTCCAGACCCCCATTTAAACCTACCAGGGTTGAGGATGGGGAAAGAGGTGGGAATGTATTTTCCTTGTGGGGAAGAGCAGTCACACAGCGCTCTCTACTACGTGGCCATGTCACTCAACTTCAAAAGATCACTTGGGCCTTGGGACCACTTTTTGTCTGTAAGGGGCGTTGCTCCCTATCCAGTTGCAGGGGCAGGTATCCAGGACTTACACTAAACCCTCAAGGCTTATGAGGTGCAACAAGCAGTGGTGTGGGATTTGGACTTTAATTTCTTGTCAATCACTCGTTGCTCATCACGCTTAATCACTAGCTCATCTGAAGCATAAAAAGGCTCTTGTCCTTAGCATCCACTGAATCAAGCACTTTTTGTATTTTGCTCAGAAGTAATATAATGTAAAGGCAAATCAGAAAACGGGTAATTCACCAGGAAAGAATAAGGTTCCCTTCTGGGATCTTTATTGAATAAGACTAAAGGGACTTTGTAGTTGTGTAATGAGAGGAAACCTTGCTTCATGTTAATTATTCCCTTGTACTCGATCATAAACTGGGTACCTATGAGCATATCAGATGTGTTGTTGTCCAAGGCCACTTCTGGGCAGATAAGATGAGATTCCCAGTTCAAATGGGAAGGGAGAGTATTCCCAGATGGCATGGCTATTGTTTGGGCCTACGGTTCCAATTTCCTGAATGTACTCCAAGTGTGGCGCCAGCTTTCTCTTTTTGATTTTATTTAACCGAGGTAAGCTGACCAGGGGACAGACATTACCGAATATATGTGAAACTAAGAGAATAACTAAGAAATATAGAAATTGGGAACCCCAGGTTACTCAAGTTACCCCTGTTGCCAGCGGGACTGCCAGGTATGGGGGGTTGGTGAACTACTCCGAGGGGGTTTTTCTTGCTATGGAGCAGGTGTGAAGGAACCAGAGTGGGAACCATGATTCTATGAGCGCTTTTTGTCTTGGTCTCATATATCCATAGAGCCAGGCTTGGAAGTGCTCTAGTAAGTGGACATGGAATCTGTTAATAATCCCATGAATGGTTGGGACCGTGCCCTTGAACGCATCTAATGCAATTGTGTGTATTGTCCACAATGCATTTGGTATCATTAGGGAGCGGAGTTTAGATGGGATTGGTGACTTGATATGGAGCGCGAAGATACTCTTTGATATTGAGAATTCCTGTTCGTTTTGAATCTTGAGCAGGCGTGCGACTTGCTGACATATAGCTTTGGTTGGGGGCATGTTTCTAGGCGGTGATGTAGGGATCCCTCCCCTCCACATACTTTACATGTTTTGTGGAGGGAGTTTGAACGGTCCGCCATCCTATAGGTCCTTCTCAAACAGCGCCAGGCGTTTGCTCTTATCCTTGGTTGTAGGAGTGGGTGGTGTGTCATTTTCCACATTGCTTTCTGTGTGGTTAAATCATAGGGAATGTCCATCATATCTAGGTATTCTATCCTAGCTATGCTTGGGGTTGTTGCGAGCATATCCCTCTGGGGGTGGTTTTCTGGGTTTCTTAATTTGAATTGGGGGCTGGGTCGTCCCCTTCCCTGTATAGTACCCATGTTCTCTATGGTTCATACTATGGCAGATAGTTCAGAGGATATGTTTGAAATGAGGGGAGGTTCCATGCGGACCTGTTGCAGTAGGGTGCTTGGCAAGGTATGAAAGTAGTCTGGGTGGACTATGTGGGTTGGTTAATTTGAGCGCCTGTGCAAAGTTAGTCCTTGCTGCTCTGGACCAATGTTGTTGCGGGAGGTCTGGAGCAAGGATTTCCTTTATCCAGGTACCTAGGATGTGATTGGCATGGCTCTCAAAATCTATTAGTCCCATGCCTCCGCTTGAGCGTGGGCCAAATAGTGTTTCCATCCTTATAGGAGGGTGAGAGCCAGGCCACAGCCAGCCCTGGATAAGCGCGCGAATTGAGGTTATAAAGGTGGGTGAGAAGGCGATCGCATGGGCCTGGTACCACAGTATTGGGAGGATGAGCGAGTTAGCAACTGTAACTCGTCCTGTTAGTCCTGAGGTTCTCCCCTTGAGGGAGGCTACGCGTTTGGATACCCGTTGTAACAGGTTACTTTCCATTGTCTCATTAGCATATCCCTCTGATTCTGGCCAGATTCCAAGGTGTTGGACAGGAGTGGTGGTGGGAGGTGTTGCAAAGGGTAAAATAATTGGGTTTTTTCTTCGAGTGTTGGTGTGAGGTTCTGATGTTGTGGCCCAATTGTTTGTGTATTTGCCTAAGAGGATGCTTTCTGTCTTCCTTTTGTTGAGCGATGCATTGCTCACCTTGGAGTATTCCTCTAGGGTGTGTTCCAGCTGTCGGGCATCTTCATTGTTTGCTATACCTGCTACACAGTCATCTGCAAAGGCCAGTATCTTGACTGTTGGTTGTCCTTGTGCGGTTATCCCCATGAGACGTGAGTTAGTTACTCGGAGGAGCGGTTCAAAACTGAAATTATATAGCAGTGGGCTGAGGGGATCCCCTTGTTTGAGCCCTCTGTGTGGTTTGATATTGTTTGTTAGGAATCCAGGGCCGCATACAGCCATGGTTGCAGATTCTGTTAGGAGCATCGCCTATTTTATGAATCTTGGTGGGAGTTTGAAGGCATGTAGACATTCTTTTAGGTATGGCCAGCTAACACGGTCATACGCCTTTTCCTGATCCAAGAAGACCAGGGCACCAGTTGCTTTGAATTGCAAATATTTGCAACAGGGTGAATGTTATTCCATATTGAACGCCCTGGTATAAACCCAAACTAGTTGAATGATAGGACGTCAGATGCAATTGCGCCTAATCTAGCTGCTAGACTTTTTATTAGAATTTTTGTGTCAGTGTTGGAGAGTGCAATTGGGCGCCAATTGGCCAGGTCCAACTTGTAACCCTTTTTATACAAGGTTATAACGTAGGATTCATGGCCTCCTGGTAATAGGCGTGTTTCTAACAAACTCTGGTTCATTGAAACCAATAGGAGGGGGGCGATTTGTTGAAAATATTTTTTGTAAAATTCATAGGGTATCCCATCAGGCCTGGCATTTCCTACGTGGTGCACCGCGAATTGTTTCCCAAAGCTCCTCCCTTGTAATAAGGGATAGTATATTGTAATTTGGTGGTGTACTTTGTATCTTGGCAGTTTGAATAAATTCTTTAATTTTTTGTGGATCTGTTGGCATATCGCGATATAATTCAGTGTAATAGTGGTGTACTTCCGCCCTGACCTCCTCAGGGTCAATTGCCATAGTGCCGTTGGTCTTGCAGACCTGTGTGCACGCGGGCTGGTTTCCACGGGAGTGGAATTGGTGGAAAAAGTATGTCAAACAGGTTTCACCTTCCTTTATGAACTTACCTTTGTTTGATACTTTGATTCTGTGTTGATGTTCGAAGATGAGATTGTTAAGTTGGGCTGAAATTTCTGCCCATTTGCGTCCCCAATTAAGGCTATAGCCAGATCTCAGAGTATTTATTTCCAGGTGTTCTAGTTCTGCCAAGGTACGCTTGATTGTGGCTGTGTCTGCGGTGTACTTGCATGATGCAATATGTCAGGTTTTGTTGATTAAATCTTATTGAAATTTTCCCATGTTCCAATGGGACCCAAAGTGAATGGGGCTGTGAATTCTGGGTTTGTAGCCTTGTTTTCAACCCAGTCAGATATCTCAGGCAATTTTATATTTTCTGGGTGAAGCTTTCTCCAAGGCGACACCTGTGTGTGGGATTGGGTTGGTGCTAACTGCACCATAACTAATCGGTGATTAGATTAATTGATCTTCTTTGTTGTAAATTTGGAGATTCTTGAGTGGTGGGATTGTGGGATGAGGATGTGGTCAATATGACTCATTGATATGAGTAGTCCCTCATGTATGTTGGGTCTTGTCATGTGGGGAAGGATTGGTGAATTGGGGGGAAGAGCATCCTGTAAGCCAAGAGATGCCTTCATTGTGCGATATTCAATGTGTCCAGGTGGGTATCCCCTGGGATTAGGCCATCAATCTGTATTGGGGTTATCCCAGCAGTTGAAATCGCCTAACATGATGATACCTGGTGGGAGGGTGAGAGTAGAAATTTTTTCAAAAAAAATTTTCTCCCAGTTGCAGTGCACGGTATGTAGATACATGCTAACAAAATTATTTCATCTTGGCATGTGATTGTTGCTACCAGTACTCAACCGTGCAAGAGTGATGATGAACTTGTAATTTTAAATTTTTTGTTGTTTTGGACTATCACCCCACAGTGAGATGTCCATACTGATTGTGATGGTGCGACCCTGGTTGACCAGGATTCTTCTTCCCCTTGTAGGCAGTGGGTTTCTTGGATGGCCAAGATGTCTACAAGAGGTTTTTGCAGGAATGCCAGCTTTTTGGCTTGGGACGTATGAGCCCTGGCTCCCGCGATATTTAACGTCCCTATTGACACTGAGGTGCCCGTGGCGCCTCAGGAGCAGTTGGGAGGGCCCTCTGGTCCTATCCCACCGCGACTCATTTTGGCCATGCTCCGCGTCTGTACTCCAACTCTTTCACTGCCATTGTTGGTTCCCTTGATCTGACCCAATGATTTAAGGGAATTGCGGTTTTTTGCATTTGCATCAACTTTTCCTGCACAAGTCTCATGTTGATTTGATGCGGGTTGTTGATTGGATTTTATATTTTTGAGGCTCAACTTTGTTGCATTGTGCACCGCATTTTCACCCAAATTGCGGTTGCATTGTTCCTCAGTATGTGCATGACTGATGACGCTTTGTGGCTCAGTCTGGTTACTGTGAAAATTTTCGACCTGGGCATATTGTTCTGATTGGTTGGTTTGGTGTATATCCAAAATATACTCCCAAATTTGTCCGTGGTTAATGGCGGATTCCGCGTGTGCCACCGCTTCAGCCGCTGCTCTCTTGCGGGCTTTTTGTGCTGCTTTACGCTATTTACTTGTAACTGGGTCCACGATTGAGTACAGTCCATCTTCACCCCAGCGGAAAGGGTGGTGGCCATCAGTCATTTTGGCGAAGTTTTCATTATCTTCGTCCATAGCTTCTTCACAAAAATCATTTTCCATTAAGCCCTCTTTTACAGGGCATGCATGTTCCTTGTGGCCCAGTGAACCACAGTGGTTGCAAATGGGTGGTGCGCGTTCCAGTGTAACTTGGAATGCAGCTGACTGGCCCCCATCTGTAAAGTGAAATTCTGCTGCGCGGGGAATTCTGGATAAAATTCTCTTCCACTTCTGGGAAGGGGTTGATTACAGCGATAGCTTTGCCTGTGCACAGGTCGGGCATTAAGCGAAATTGCTGTAATATAAGTTGTTGAATTTCTTTATTGGCCACGAGGCCTTTGCAGAGCTCCTCCTCAATTACCTTATGAGGAAGGTTGGTGGGGAGCGAGTCAAAGGAGATGAACAAAGTTTTTGCATTGTTCCATCAGGTGCGCACGGTGCACACAATTTTTTTGCCCTCAGGGAGGGCAATTTTCACGCAGATATTTGCTGCGGCATCGGCTTCATTGGCTGTTTCAAAACCAATATGGATCCAGCCATGGCCCATGTTGTTGGTGGCTACGTACACCGCGTGAGGGAAAAGTGAGGGCTGTGCCTCACATGTTTTCTCCCACAGGGTTGGTGACTCATCCCCAAGGAAGAGTCTGATCCCGTGTTCCACCTTTGACAAAGGTTGGTTGAATTGAACGAACATATATTGCGCGTGCTTTACAGTAAATGCCATAAACCCAGATGGTGTCAGAGTTTGCGATTTCTTTGCAGATTGGGTTCCTGGTCCCCCTCCAGGGCGTTTCTTGCCCTTAGTTGCACTGTTAAGTGCACCACTTGCCGCGACGCTTGCCCATGTTGTATTATTTTTGTTATTAAAGTCACCCATCTTTCCTGTGTGTGATTATTTAAATTTGCTGTTCAAATCAAATCATAGTAACTAAAGTGATTGTTACGAGAAAGAAAAGCATCAGCTTTCTCTTTTTGATCAGCTTGGAGGTTTTTATGTTAAGCGAGGAGCCAGTATTCATAATGGCCATCGCCTGGACTTTTTGAATGTTCATTCCACCTTGGTGAGAGTTCCTTTAAAGTTAGAAGACAGATCTAAGACCTCCTTTGCAGAAGTTGAAGGTTAGTTTGTGATTGGACTCTGGGTAGCTCTCCAAGATGGACTTCATCGTCTGAACCCGCAGGAGAAGTCAAATTAAGCTAGATAGGGTCTGACAGCATCGCTGGCGGTGTCAATAGCCGCAGGACACCCTAGAACTTGGATGAGGTACGTTTTCTCAGGTATGGTGGTCTCATATACTCCTCCAGAATTCAAACAATCAATAACTTCCACTTTAGCGGGTACTTTTAGTACATAATAACCAACATACTCATAACCCCCTTCAGATTCATCCCTGGGGTGTTCTCAACAAAGGGCAATAAAGCAATTGAGGTAGGGGGGTCAGGCACAGTAGATTCGTCAGCAATAGGGGTGCCTATCCATATGCCGACATCTCTTTTCCCTTCTCCTCAATGTCAGCTTCCTTCTTCCAGCACACAGTCTCATAGTTCCCAACTTTGTTGCAGTAGGCACAGTAGGGACATTCAGACATCTTGGCTTTTGGTTTTTGATCCTCAGGGCTTAATCCGAAGGATCTCCTTTTGGTCTTTGATGACCAAGACCTAGGGCTTGGGCTTTTGATCCTCAATGGCCATAACGCGGGATCTGGATACTACTCCACGAGAAACTTCAAGCTTGTGGTAGTCTGCGACATCTAGCAGAGCCTATTTTATCATGGAAGTTTCGGAAATAGAAATTAACTGAATTTATGTGCATCGCCAAAAGAGGGTGAGAGCCAACCCAGTCAAAATGGCAGCAACAGCGTCATCCAATGGCAACATTTTGAAAGTTAACAACATCTGCGCTTCAATATAGAACCGTTCTGTGAAGGCAACCACTGAATCCCCTTCTCTTATGCTGATGCGCATAAAGGCTTGCTTCTTCATACTTAAGTTTTATTTTGATCCAAACTTGTCAATGAGCGCTCCTTAACCTCGGACCAAGTGCTAAGGGAATCCATATGAGGAACCATCACCTCTTGACCCATGTGTCTCAAACAAGAGAGGATATGTTTGAGACCATCTAGTACTAAAAAAGAGAGGATATGTTTAATCTTCTGGTGGTCAGTCGCCCCTTCCAGAGCTGCTTCATAGATGTATAAAATGAATCAATGCTACCCTATCTGGGGATGAACTTGTCCTTAAAGGTTGGTTTGAATGAAACATGGCCACCCCCAGTGAGGGTATGGACCGCAGGAGATTCTTGTCCTGTGGTCTCTAAGTGAAGATCCAATTGATCAAAGGAGCAGGAGAGCCAATTGCTGGTCTTGAATAGCTTCAATCCTGATTTTCATGGCAGTGACAGGTTTTTAGAGGAGAATTCACACAAGACCAATTTGGTTTCTATCCTCAGCTTGTGACTTTCCATTTCTTCAACCTGACTCTCCTGCGTTTTGACTTAAAACAGAGTTAAGACACAAGGGAGCTTAGGTTTTGTTGGTCAACTTCCACCACCTTAAGCGCTTTTTAAGCTCTTCTTTAATCTGATTAAACCCTTCATTATCAGATGGATGGGAGCTATGCAAATGTACGTCACCCTTAAATTGTTCATAATTATACTTAACCTGCATTAACTGACTATGCACATCCTTCAGCAGTATGAGCCTGTCAAGACTGAGCTCCCAATGCCCAGTACGCCACTAGCCCTACACCACTCACCCCCATATGTGGCCATACCAACTCTGATTGGTCCTGTCCAAATGTACGGCCTTGCTAGGCACATTATGCTGAGGTGTGGTACATCAGCCTCTGTCACCTCAGACCCCGGGCAGAGGTGCCCCCAAAACCTCTTTCCGCTCACAGGGTCAACGGGCTGAGGTGTGGCTAACCAGCCTCTGCCACCTCGGGCCACTCTGGCTCCGCACTAGTTAGGGCAAGACCTCCCCAAAAGGAGCCCAGCGCATCCACCCCCTTTTCCTGAAGCGCCGCCATCTACTGGCCCACAACTTGCATTAGGTAAATTTAATCTAAATAAAATGAATTAGCAAAAGCGGCCTTTATTGGAAGAGGTGAACTTGAAGTTGGAATAGAATTCCAAAGTGAAGGCCTATTGGGGCTTGAACTCACTTTGAAATACTTCCAAAAAAGGCTAGAAGAATTTTGGGTAATGAGGGGTGCAAAAGCCTCCAGATTTGATGGCATCCAGGCAACTCGGTGGAGAAATGGAGGGGAACCCTAGAATGGACAAAAATCAAATGAAATGATTTATTTAAATTTATTCCATTATTGACCTAAATAGGAAAGGCCTATTCAGAATAACAGAATTGCAACTATGACACACACAAATCTCATTCTCAACCTTATGGGATTCATGTGTGATTGCAATTGTTACAGAGCCCTTCAAGGGAGGTCTTTACCCCTGAGCTTTTTTTCTCACATTTGCTAACCTGTTGTTCTAAATATTTGGTATTCTCATGAGAAGCTTTAAGGGATAGTTCCCTTTCCAGTTGAGCAACCTTGACCTCTAGAGCGGGGGTAGCCTAGAAGTTCTTGAAACAGACGGCGATCAAGTCCTTTAACGCGTGACAAAGGCTTGAGCCAGTGGCTGCTCCACTGCAGATACACGTTGGTCAATCCCAGGTTGAGGGGTGGATGCATGCGCCAAGAGTTCACTGTGGGTCTGCTCTTCACGCTTTTCAAATTCCTTGGCAATTATCTCAAGTAAAAAACGAATTATAGCAAAATACACGTTTAGTTCATTCTGGAAAATCTTCATAGCCTCTTTTTCATACTTCAATAAACCAGTATATATGGTGATGAGACGCTCATGCAACTGAATAATAAATCTGCAATTTCCTCAACACCAGATTACAATTTTACAATATAATCAGAGGTGAGAGTGTATAAGCTATCATAGGTTAATCTTAAAGCATCATGGTTTCTTAGGTGACGGTGAAACTACTTGTGTTGGAAACCTAAGGTTTATCATGTGTAACATAGCAGGATGGTCAAATTTACAGATATAAGTAGTAAGATTGGTAAGCTGACTATAGGCTTCTGGAAGAGTTTAAGTCTTATAAAGGTACATTATACGGTCCTCTAAAGAAAAACCTCTATCATAGGAAGCAAAATATTTAGGGTTTAGTATGCCATGAGTTAGGTCCCTCACTACTTCATCTGCAGGATAGGTAAGGCAGTGGGACTCTGGTATTTTGATTCATTAAAACTGTTCTCCTTCAAAATATATGGTTGGGGGGCTATCCATATGGTCATCTTCTGCCTATTTTCGATTCTCACCCATCCAGTGACACTTTCAGCGGGGAAGGCCTCCATTTTGGTTATAATTAAACTTGTGGTGTACAGAAAACCTCTGTAGTGAGCACCACTTTGTGAGAATACTGCTATTTAATGCTCATTGGTGCCAATATTTATCAGGATTTCCACAACCAATTTGGCTTTTTATTTATTTTTGCTAGTCAATTTGGCTGACTTAAAATATGTCAACTATAAATAAAATAATATTTTTTTCTCAAGTCGCAGCTTGGGTGTGATAAACGATACTTTAATGGATGTTCTCCCCTAGTATTTAGAGTCATTGAAGGCTAATAGTGGGATTAGAATTGAACTCAATATATGCGAGATGTCAAGGCTGAGACGTTTTAATGATCCAACCAATCAGCACACCATAAATTCTCTTCAACTCATTTGGGCTTGACTTTATATGCTTGTTCCACCGCAGGTAGGATAGAACCATGTGACAAAAATAATATTGCACCCAATCCTTTGTATTAAAATTAAGCTTCTTGCAGCTGAACTCCACTGGCTTTGCTTGTAATTGATGAATAAAATTTCTTCCCCCTTAGTGACCCTCTTCAAGCCTATAAAAAGGGGTGCTTTTTTTAAACAAAAAACACTGAACTGGCGCTAGTGCTTTGGAGACCCTTCAACTCAGGGTTATTCCATGAGGGTTGGGAGTGATAAGTGCAGCTCAATCTGCCCTGGTTGATGGAAGGCAAGGAGTAAAACAATTACTCCAAGTCAAATCGTTTCAAATTTGTTAGGCGATTTTGTAAAAATAAATTATAATATACTTGCCTGAAACATCCTTCTTCAAAAGTCAAGATGAAAATTGTACAACAGGCTGCTAGTACTTTATCAATGATGTTGTTTAAGGCACAGTGGTTAACCGCATATATGCTAGATTCCTGGCCCTTATGTCCTCCTCCACCAAATATTGAGGGCGGTAATGTCTGCGTTTGTGCTAAGGATGCCCAATTATCTCAATAGTAGGACAATAACCATTTAATTTGATCCTCTGTGGGCGAACTTTCTGGAATTGAATGGATTTTCATCAAATGAGACGTAGCCTTTGATAGGCAAGGATTTATGATGGAGATTCAGGAATCATAACAGGATGAGAATCTGTATAGATGCCAGAGGCCGCCATCTGGATGACCTTGAACAATGGAAGGGCAACAACCCCAAAGCCAATTAAAAGAAGTGGCTGCAGCTTGACCACCATACTGGATGAGAATCAAAGATCCTGAAAGAGGACTTGAGCACTTTATCCGCCACAGGACTATTATATGACCTATAAATATTAAAAGCCTTAACAAATAAAGATTAACTTATATTTTTACCCTAGCAAATTTATATATTTTTACCTCTTGCATAGTTAAAATTATTGTATCATGACCCAGGATAGTGAATATATACCAGACCAGAAGAAGCAAAAGTGCTACGCCATTGCCTCTCTTCAGACATTCTGATCAGTCAATCCATCCCAGATACAAATCACGAATTCTATCCTTACTGCTCTGGGCACCCACAATTTTGATATTCATTTTTCCTTGGTGACAACTCAAAAGGTCTATTGTATCATCAGTCCTCAGCAGTGGGTATGATTCTTTTTGGTGATATTATTGGGGTTTTTTTGGTGGTCAATAACCATTTGGTTGGTCCTATCCTTCTTCTTTACAATCAACATGGGGTAAGCACACGGGCTTTTGTATAATTTCAGCATCCTTTTTTTCAATAGCTTCCAAGTCTCTTTGGAAACCACTTAATACATAGCTTGGGAACAGCATATCATATGGGACTGGATGGGGAGTGATCCCCTGTATCCAATCGGTGAACAACGCCACAAGTTCGTCCCACGTTGTTATCATCAATAGTGAAGATCTCTTGGATTTTTTCATATAGTGCTAATGCTTGGCCATTTGCTCTAATAATCCAATTAAAGTTTCTCTTGGCACCACGTTCAGTACGCTGGGTATAGTCTTGTAACAGAGTCCAAACTCTTCTAACAATACAAACTTTTTTAAACTGCAGGCCTCATTGACATGGATTAATTGTAGGTACTCTACCACCTGGTGCATCTGGACTATCAGCGGCCATTTCTGCATGTTTGCAAGCAACACATTTATCACCCCAATGCCCAGTAATATCATGCCTTGTGCCACATGGAGTTCAAAGCAGGATTGTTGTTAGGAGGTGAAGACTTTCTTATATAGTCTCTCTGGCATATCTATTTCAAGTTTAGTTCCTATATGACCTGATAGCTAGAGTAAATAGTTATGATTTTTGCAGAACCAAAAGCAACCCCTTCTTCAAGTGAATTCGATTAAGTAAAAACCTATTCCTAATTTTCAGTTGCTTGTATTAGATGGATACTTCCTCATCCCTGTACGCAAGGCTATGTGGGCAGTGCAGACAAAGTCCTTTGGCACGCTACTTGTGATAAATATAATGGAAACTGTTGTCCAATAATAAAAATGTTTCTTCAGTAATGAGAGCTACCTCTAAAGTAGCACATAAATGCTGCTCTGATCAATATGTCATAATTTTGGTTGAGCAACACAATCGCTGGCATGAATACACAAGCAGTCCAAACTGAAGAGGAAGCAAACTGTAAGCCCCTCCCAAAATGGTTCATTTTGGCCCATCCATCCCATATACCCTCCAGTATTCCACGTCCAGTTTCAACGGTATCTTTGCCACCTTTTTATTCAATACTATGTTAACAGGTGCACCAGTTCTATAATTACGGATATTTTGGCATTTGCTACAAAGGTACCACAATAGGTACATTTGGAATAAGAAGGACCTTGATTTTTATTACATGTATATCCAGGGAATCCTTTTTAATAAGGAAACGTTTGATGCCTCTCAAATCTGTGGGTGTTCTTTGATGGTCATTCGTATGGGAATGGTGATGTTCACCTCTTCATGCGATGGTATGTATGATGATGGTTGGAGTTCATCTTAAGTTTTTGCTGCAGTATCTGAAAGGCGTAGGGCTTATGGATCTCCAGGTAGGCTTCCTCTGCTGCCACTTCCTTAGACTGGGAGTGATTCAGTATGTGTACATCATATGAGGTTTGTTGGTACAGCAGCTCATCAGTGGAGTGATCATATCCATTTTTAGAAAAGGCCATTTATTCTAAATGGACAATTGAGGTAAAATCGGCAGAGGTAAAATGTCCCTTCTCTAATCTTTCTCAATATTCTCCCTGGTCATATGTAGTTATCTGTACAATGGTGATTTTCCATTTGGCCAGAAATTGTACTGTGAAATATCTTCATTTCCTGTAGTGGTGGCACATCATTCTGGGGCAACACATCTATGAGCAAGATAAAAAGTTCCCATCTGTGAGTTGAACAAAGGATTATATGCCTCCTGTTGCAGGGTACTTTATAAGGGTGGCCCAGTGTTGGTCATTGGCAGCTTACTTTTCAGGTTGGGGGTCTGAGCACGCGTCTTGTCATCATAGGTAGTTAATAAAATTTGATTAAGGTATATACCTTTAAAACCAGGGCCATAACAATGAAAATCTCACAGTGTAATTTCACCCGCAAAGTAATCAAGATTCTAACTTTGGTCTCAAATAATATGCCCACCCCTACTAAGAGGTAAGCTTGCAAAGTGAATTGATTGGCAAACTTGGTCAGATTTCATTTATGGAATCTTAATAAATAAGAAGTCATTTTTTTAGTTGGGACATTTTTCTAGGCCCCAAATAGCCTTAACTCCATGTACTTAACTTCCTAGTAGGTGAAAAAGCTGTCCTCCAAACAACAAATGACATGGTTGACGCTCTAAACGTCTAAAAGGGATATCAATTGTTTTGCCTTTTATTGGTCCAAAGTTCCTTCCACAAAAAATTTAAAGTGCTTGTAAAATATGTGCATATTTCATCTTGATTTAATGAAGTTAGCTCATCAACGTGAATACTCTCATCCTACTCAGGGCTACACGTTTTAGGGGTGAGCTGTGGTGCCTCCTGCCTGGCAAAGTTGGACCAATGTGTGGAGTGTATATAGGTGGGGGATGAATTTGAGTCCTATGCAGCCTTTTGTGTAGTAGTGGGTTCTTTGGTAGAATTACAGTGACTAATGGAGGAATCCCTCTAAAAATGGCATAGTATTTGTCCCTGTGTTGGATTTTGGGTGCTGGAGATGCTCGCTTGGCGCTTATTTCACAGAAATCCAACAATAGGGGGTTGATACCACAATTATAATGAAAATACTTTAAACTTCAAAATCAGTAAATTAGTGTTTTAAATTTTATTAAGCCCAGCTGGGTTAAGGGGAAAAACGTAACCCCTCAATCTCAGATCATTAGGTATTTAACTGTAATGAGGTTTGAAGGAAACTCAATAATATGTTCAGAATATCTTAGACTGATTCAAAATAGGAAATATGTAAAAATAGCTTATTGAAGCTTGGTAAACTCGCTACTCTTAGGCTGAAAGATGAATGGGGGATTATTTTGGGGCAAGACATACCTGTGGGGTAACGACTTATTATTTTAGTCAATCACCTTTTGCAAAAAAATACACCTTAAGGGACCCCTGCCACGCCTATAAAAGGGGTGGTCCCCGCATAGGTTCTTGAATGGGACTGGTAGGGGATGGGGGAGATCCATCAGATGAACGCCCCAGAGCCTGCCACAAAGTCAGAGTAATCTGACTGCTAAATTTAGTCTATTTGCCTGCAAGGCATTTGAACTAGTGTTACCCAATTTGTGGTATTTCACCAAGAATCAGCCAGGGTCTCTTGGCTAATTTCCTATCACTAAAGAATTGTTATCATTATCATGTTCTAGTAAAATGTCTGACATTTCCCCTTTTCGGCCTATTTAGACCCAGAACATTATATTGTAGCTGTTGGGGCAAAGTTATGACATCCTGGAGCTGTCACTGTCTATGACCTGGTTTTCTTTGACATCTCGGTTTGTGAAAAGCTCTTTAGTGATTTTTTGGACTTGTTCTGGTTGCACTAATAATGCCCTTCCTTGGCGTCTTGTTTGAGTTCATCAATCTCGCGTCACAAGTCTTAGATATATTTCTTTTCAGGATCTAGCTCACACTCAAGGCTGTGCAGTTGCTCAACAACATCATCATGGATACCCTTCAGTCAAAAGTTCTAGCTCTTAGTGTTGTGGATTTGACTGGACACATCCTTGAGTTGATTCAAGAGGAAATTTCTTAGAGTAACTTTTTGTTAAACTGTAGCAGGGTATCTAAGTTGTTCTTGATCTCAGCATATTCTACGGATTCAGTGAATTAAAAGTATAAAGGTCCTGGCTTGGCTTGTGCTCCTGAGTTCTTCTACTTGGTCTTAATGGTTTAGTAATTGTCAGTACTCAGTGGATTTAAGGAATGAGTTCAGGGTTTTGCTGCTCTATGGTTGCTTCATTCCACGTGGATTTAAATAAGGGCAACCACTACCAAATCAGAGTGGTCAGTAATGCTTTGGTCCAAGGGGGTAACACTATTCTTAATTTACAATACAGCATTGTCAATTCTCGTCACCAAATCCGTCATCTCCTGCATAAATGCTCATTATTAGCTCCCAGCGTGTTTACATTTCTAAACCATTATAAGGTTAGGCCTTGCTGGTTCAAGAGTTCTCCCATAAACAGCAGGAGCTTCTGATCCAGCTGAGCACCAATTGGTCCATGTGGCCATGTATATTGATAGTGCGTTTATGAACTTGCAAGACCAACCCTCAAAGATTGGTGAGCGTTTGATTATAGTTTTAACAGAAGGAAATTGTTGTTTTGTTGGGTTTGTGTAAATCTCATATTGTCGCTTATTTCTAAGTTGTGGCGAGCCAACACATGCAGCAAATTCTGGATTAGGGTTACACATATGCAACAAAGGTACTAAGCATGTTCTGTTGGGAGTTGAGTCATCTCGTGAAGAAAGTAGTTTGGTGTCTATATAGGACATGTATAGCTAATAAAGCTGAGCTTGTTTCTTTGGTTGAAGAGCATAATTCATGAAGTTCTCTACTGGGTTTTCGTCATAAAGTCAATTCCCTCTAAGGAGCCACTCCATGATGTGACAGAGTTGTTCAGGGGAACATTAGTTAACCTCCCTTGTTGTGAGGAATAACGTCAGGCAGGCTGCAAGTTGTATCTCCATCAGAGATCACCTGGTTTGTTTGTAGTGCTCAAATTGAAGGGGAAAAATTCCTCACCTAAGGTATCCATAGCTTGATGTCTAATCTACTCTGAAAATCATATAGTCCTGACTGAGGTAATTGGGTTGGTGCTTGGATCCAGTCATGGCTTCAAGATATTAGCGTTTTTTGGGTTGAGTCTTTGTACCCTGTAGTTAGCACCACTATTGTAAAGCTGGCCATGGTCATGTTTACTTGAGAATCCAACGAACAATAGAAATTCTATTCATGGCACTATCTGCAACAGGAAAGCAATGTGATAATTGCCGTCCATCAATAATAAAAAAGCAATAGATTATAAGTGCTGTAGAGATAGCTCTAATATTGGGTAGAGTCACACTACCATCGAGTCGCAGGAATATAAAAGGAAATTCTCTTTATTTATTCTCTCTCTCCTTGGTAGAGTCACAATACCAGCTGTCAGAATTTTAACCATATGGACTTCTCCAATGATTAATCGTCATTTGGGATGATATGGCCAATCCTGGTGAATGGTTCATTGACTGAATTTCATTGTATCTGATACAATTACTGGTTAGTTGCTCCTCAATCTGGGTTGAGCCAAAATTAGTATTCTGCCAAGTTTGAAGTAAGTTCAAGTGGGGCCAATCAGTGGCCCCAAATTAGTATAGGGATCACTGGTGACTAATAGCTAAGGATGATCCAATTGGTATCAGTCAGCAGAATCAGTGTTTGATGCCAACTACCATTAGTGATTTGTGGAATTTCCAGTGTAAAGCTGATGTATTTGCTTCGTTCATCCATCTATAAATTCGCTGCTTGTACTAATAATCTGATGTTAGCAGATCTGACAATTATGAGTTTGGGGCGACTGAGGTTGTTTCTAGTGCCTCATTTATTATTATCGATTTTTGCTTGAATAAGGTGATTCCCAATCATTCAACTGAGATAAGTCAAGAAAAAATGTCAGTGAAATGTCAAAATATTTTAAGTCAAAGCAAGTGACTGATGTTGTTTCTGTCTCATTATTATCAAAACAATGGTTGAATCCAAAATTTGACATCTATCTAGATTAATATTTTATATGGCTCACCAGCGATTTAAGGCCAAGGATGAGCCAAAACTAATTTGGACAGCGGGAAAGACGAGTTGAGAGGGTTGACTCCAGGGAAGAGAATAGTACAGTAGAATAATAAAAAGAGTAGTTGGCAGGAAGAACCAGCAGAAGAGCCAATAGGTTGGCAGTGGGCAAAGTAGCCCTTTTGTATGTAGTATAAAATCTGGCGCTTCTCTCTCAATAAGTATCTCCCTTTGCCCATTCTCTTTTATGATTTAAGTATATATTTATTTTGTTGTTTAGGGAATGAGGCTGGGGGTCCCCAAATGGTGCGGGTGACATGCCAAGGGTTAGCTGGCGCTGCTGACCTTGTCGCCTAAGGTAAAATGGCAAAGGCTAACCATTCTTAAACTGGTTGGCCTGCCAACTAGCAGAGCTAATAGTCAGTTTTCTGACAGTGGAGCTTACTACAGGGAACTCTGCTGGTGGTGCTTAAGTAGCTGATGTTTTGGTGAAGAGGTGATGGGGATGTGCCACTGTGGTTTAGTTTCAGCAGTTGTTGGTGGTGGGGAGGGGAAAGCCCTGGACGCCCGCCCCACAAGCTGAGGTTGATTTAGGAGTCTTACCATCTGGCTAAATGGGGGAAATGTCAGAATTTTAACCAGATGGAATTATCCAGTGATTAATCATTATTTGGGATGATATGGACAATCCTGGAAGAATGGCTCATTGACTGAATTTCTTTATATCTGATATGATTGCTGGTTAGTTGCTCCACAATTTGGGTTGAGTCAAAATTAGTATTCTACTGAGTTTGGAAGTAAGTTCAAGTGGGGCCAATCAGTGGCCCTAAATTAGTATAGAGATCACTAAAGACTAATAGCTGAGGATGATCCAATTGGTATCAATCATTGGAATCAGTGCTCAATGCCAACTGCCATTGGTGGATCATTATGGGAATTTCCAGCGGAAAGCTGATGTATTCAATTTATTCGTTCATCTATGAATTTGCTGCCTGTACTGATAATCCAATGTTGAGGGATCTGATAATTATGAGTTTAAGGTGGCCAAGATTGTTTCTGGCACATCATTCATTATAATCAATTATCACCTGAATAAGGTGATTTCTAATCAATTGACTGAGATAAGTTGAGAAGAGATGTCAATGATTTGCTGAGATATTTCATGTCAAAGTGAGTGACCAAAGTTGTTTCTAGAACATTATTATCAACTCAAAGGTCAAATCCAAAATTTGATGTTTATTTAGATTAATATTTTATATGGCTTACTGGTGACTTAAGGCTGAGGATGAGCCAAAACTAATTTAGTCAGCAGAAAGTATGGAGCGAGAGGGTTGATGTCAAGGAAGAGTATAGTGCAGTGGAAGAATAAGAAGAGTAGTTGGCTGGAAGAACCAGTGAAAGTGTCAATAGGTTGGCGTTGGGCAAAGTAGCGCTTTTGTAGATAGTATAAATACCTGACAATTCCCTTACAATAACTCCCTTTGCCTAATCTACTTTTTGTTATAAGTTTATATTTTATTTGTTGGTTAGGGATTAGGATGGGGGATCCCCAAATGGCACGGGTGACACACCGAGGGGTTAGTTGGCACTGCTGAGCCCCATCGCCTAAGGTAAAATGGCAAAGGCTAACCAGTATTAAAATGGTTGGCCTGCCAGCTAGCAGAGCCCATAGTCAATTTTCTGACATTATTTGTTCTCTCTTTAAATCCTTATGTGCCAGCTTAAATGAACTAATAGTTATTCTCAGATATCTCTTTTCTTCCTTTTTTCTTGTCTTTGTCATCGCAGCTCTTATACTGATTGCTACAAACACTCTTCAGTCACCACCAGGGTTCCTGTGGAGTGTATTTTTAATTTTAACTACGTAGCAGAGTCTGTAACTTTTGCTAAAACCAATATTTCTAAATATTTGATTTGTTAGTGGTTTTTACGTCAGAATCTTTATGTGTTCATCAGAATTCTCTGCTAGATTTAGTAATGGTGTCAATCAGCCATATTTTTAAATTTGCTCAAGTACTAAAATATTTGGACAAAGATTTGGCAACTGGCCAATATAGCAATATATTAAGCCTATTGCTCAGTCATATAGATTTCAAGACAAATTTCAATGTAAGAAAATGATAAGGTATTATATAGTAGATCTCCACTTGATTTGGGCCTACCCACTAATAATTTTTTATGTACCATACCTCAATTCCAGATATCCAATATTATAAATCAAGAGAAAGTTAAGAAGGTGCAACACTACTCAAGAACTATTAGGATATTTTCTACACTTCAGATGTCAGTTATGGTCATATGAATAATTAGTTACACAGAATTGACATAGGGAATTAAATTAAATATGATCAAAGCCATATAGGAAATTGAAGGTAGAGGAGCAATACATGAAGACAAAGATAAAATAGCTATTAAATGACGGCTTACTTTTTCCTTCCCAGAGTCCATGGACATCACTAATATTACTCATAAAGAGAAGAATTGCGGTCACAGAATAAGGATGAATTACAGGAAGCTAAACATCTTTTTAAAGAAGGGCAGCTATCCCATTGACAAATTTGAGGATGCTCTGGCCCAATTCTTTGGATCAAATTTATTCTTAACAATGGAAATCGCCAACAGTTAGTGTCAGATATATTTATCGTCAGAAGACAAAGAAAAGTGCGCCCTAATATGCACAGAAGGATTATTTAAACCTACCAGTCTTCCTCAGGGTTTATATAAAGCACCGACTCATTCCAATGGGCAATTTTCATATCATGCAATGATATAAAATTGATCATTGTGATTGTTTATTTAGATGACATAATGGTGTTCTAAAAAACTTTACAGATCATCTTGTTCAACTCAAATCAGTTTTCAATGACTACAAATAATATCATCAATCTTAGGCATACAAAGTGTACCTTCTTCCAATATATATTAGAATTCCTAGGGTAATGCATGTTATGTAAAGGGATTCAACCCTTATCATTAAAGTTGAAGTGACCTCCAAGATGCCTGAACTTAAGAGTCTCAGAGAAATACTTGTATTCTTATGAATAATGTAATATTAACTTAATTAATTTATAATTTCGCTCAGCTTGCTGAATCCCTCATTCTTCTACTTGAAAAAAATCTCTTTTGTATGGATCTAGAACAAAAATCTGTGTTTAGACTATGAAGGATTTATTGTAAAAGACTAATTTTTGCACCATCCAGACTATGGGAATCTATTAATCTTTTTTACAGGCAACTTTAATCTAGCTGTAAGGGCCATTATCTTAAATCTAGATGATGATGACATCAACCACCTGGTGTCCAGTTATGACATGATGTTTTTAAAGGCTGAGCGAAACTACAGTGTTAAAGAGAAAGGATATTTAGCAGTTCTGCTCATAGTGAACCACATATGTCACTTCCTTATGGTACAAACTTTACAGTTTTTAAATATCACTCTTTAAGTGGTTGCAGAACATGAATGATCTAAAAGGAAAACTAGCCAAATAGGCTCTCAATTTTCAGCACTATGACAAAAATATTGTCTATTGAGCAGGTATGTGACACATGAATGTAAATGGTGTCAAGATTCCAATATGACTGGATGAAAAAGCTATAGTTTGGCAGAATGTAAATTAGAATTTAGTGAGCCTCAAGATTGAGCGGAAGTTATGAAGACATTGTTAAGTTTTCAGCTGATGGTGCAAGCTAAAATGACTTAACAATGAATTTGAGGATAAAAACCTGCTTTTCAAATAAAAAATCCTGCTTGTAATCAGGAAGTAGATTCTCTGATAATCCTCAAAAATAGCCAAGTAACTCCAGTATTCTCACCGTTCTTAAGTCTACTTGCAACAACAATTATGAGACTTTCTGTATTTGTAAAAAATAGGAAAATATTTCTCTATAATTGGCACTACTTCTCCAGCAGGCAACTGAGTACTTCTCTTTGGGAAGTATAAACACACACAATTATCTAATATAGACATAACAGCAACAGAGATAAATATAAGACAGATGACAGATGGACAACAATAATTAATAAACTAAGCAACAGTAGTTATTAATGATCAATATTTAAATGGTAAATGATGATGTTTTATTAATTGGCCTGGCACCAGTATTATATACCTCTTGGGAATCTCCTGGACAAATTCATCTATTAGATGAGTTCATTCATACTATGCCAATCCTCTGCTGGTCATGGCAATAATTATGAAAAATCCCTAAGTCAATTTGGCCTATGAATTGAATAAAAATAACAATTGTTTCAACTTAATTAGAGGCAATTTTACTCTCTTAATTGGGACAATTTTGGGTTGTGAACTCAACATCAAAATCTTCCCAATTAGAGCTACATCATAACTCAATGAATAACATTAAATGGGGTTAATAAAATATATGAATATTAAAGATGACGCACCCCTAATCAGGATGTCAGCAGGCCTCCCAATAGCACTAATTACACCCTTAATTGAGATGTCTATGTTTAAGTGCTTAATAGTTTTTCATTAATTGAACCCAACTTCCACCTTAGTGCATTAAGATTAGTGTACTAGTTTGGGTGGTGCAATTTAGTTAATGCCGTGGGACCACCTTGCACCCATATGGACCCATAATCAGCCATAGTATGATTATATCAAAGCTTCTATTAGCTATGATAATTGGGTATCTCAGATGCAATAAGAGCGGTTATGAGGTGAATCTGATTTATTTGATTATGAAGATGAATCGGGAAGGATTAAAGGATCCATCAATGGGAATAATATATCAGCATTGATGGTTTTCTCAAAGGGTTTATTTTCAAAGTCAACCATCAAAATCTAATATTCCCCCCACTTGATTGGAATATAAACCCTTAATTTCCTGAATTCATCTTCAACGTCTGAAAATAGCTCATCCTATGCATATCATATTATCATCGCTTCCCTTGAACCTGAACAGTGGCGTCAGTTTACTCATCTGAACAGAAATATGTGTATTCATCTGTTCTTGGGCTCTCTCTGGGAAGCAGAATTGGGCCAGCTTCTTCCTGCGCTGACCGTCATGACGTCTACTTGGCCCAAAACCATCATTGAGGAGTAGGTTGTCCCAGTTGTGGATCCTACCCAAGGATCAATAGGGTATAAACTTTGGTCTTGTGCCTCCACAATTGTCTTGATGGACAACTTTGAGCGCTCTTTTGATCTGAGGGAGCCAACCTTTTCACTCCAGCTAGATTATTGGGATGGGGATCTTCTGGCGGAGTTTATCTTAATAATTGGCCATTTTATAATAGCTCAAAACTACAATGATTTGTTGGGGTCTGCCAACTATTCTTGTCAGGGCCAACTACTCAACGAAACTTGGGCCAAATATGATCAGCTTTATGACCCTGTTTGTATTTTTCTTACCAAGGATCCCTCCATTTGACCTCAAGATTCCATTCAGGTTGACAGCTTCATGGAGGAGGTCCTTGGTTCCTGGTCTGTGCCACTTGAAAATCGGGCTGATTTAGCTTCCTCTTTGGGTTTGAATACCCATGACATTCAGGATGTTTTTTTGCTCAGCCGTTTGGGAAGCTTTCAATGCCCTTCATAAGGATTTCACTAATGAATACCTTCCCAGGATGGCCTTAGTCAGCCATCTTATGCATATTTTCCCCGACAAGATGCCCTCTGGTCGTTTATTGCATGTTCCCCCTTTTATTGAGTGGTGGAAAACCCAAGTATATCATGTTAGATTATTGACCCCAGAGATTTATCAGAACTGTACTGAATTTTAGTTTACTGTCTTCTCCTGGGCGCTTGTTTTCCAAATTTCAGGCTCAATTGGGTAGCTATTAACGGTTTTGTGCCTCCTCCCCCCATCATTCTCTGGGAGTCATCTACAATGAGTATGTGATGCATCTGTCTTTATGCTGCGATAGCCCTTTTCCTTGTTGCCCAGCAACTAGATTGGGCTGAATTGGCGCACAAAGATGAAGGATCAGGTTCCAAGTTGCCTCCCCTCAAAGCAGAGGAGTAAAATTCGTTTTTGTTTATTAAAAATTACAATTTTCTTATTACTTATGATATAAAATATTATTCTTTTTTTACTATGTATATAGATGATAGGTATAAATTTTTTCTTATACTGCTATTATATATTTTTCTTATTATTATTATTATTTTTTCTCATAACTATTATTTTCAAAGTACTTGTATATACTTATATTTGAATTCTTCTCTTCTAATAGGCCCACCTCCAAAATTCCTTAGGAACTTAGCATGGACTTGATTATATACATGCCCTAAATTTTTCTCCTTAATAGTGTAAAAAAATTGAAAGTTTTCTCTATAACTTCAAATGGGGCGACTCACATATGATTTAACTTGCGAGTTCAGCCTGAACCATGGGTATTACAAAATAATACTTCATCCCCTACAGCAAATTCAGGCAGATCATATCAGGTTTTTTGATCTTTTTCATGTCAGGACTTACGACGTTTGAAGTTATTATCAAAAGCCTGGGCTTGCTGTTTAATTAAGGTTTCTGCAAGCCTCCTGACATAATGAGAATAGCCAATTCCTGGGGTTCTTGTAGTAAGGAATACAACAATGGTGGTAAGGTTAGATGCTTCCCATATAGAAGTTAAAAAGGAGAAATCTTTGTGGCAAAATGGTAAGAGATGTTGTAGGCAAAAATGGCCAAACTGAGGAATGTACTCCATTAGGAGGGCTTCTGAGAAGTCAGTTTCCTTAAATATTGACAAGTGTTCCATTAACTCGTTCCACTGCACCATTTGTTTCTGGGTGGTATGTAGTTAACAGAACACCACGCACCCCATTATTTCATTAAGCTTCTGGAGAATAACCGCAGTGAAATTTGTTTCATTATCCATTAAAATTAATTGATTACATCCATGCCAATGAATAACTTGTTCCAAGATAAATTTAGCAGTTGTTGAGGCTCCTAAGTCTCAAATAGCCCTGGCTTCGACCCATTTCATCAAGTGATCAATTGCCACAATAATATATTTGGTTTTTGCATTTCTAATTGGGAGGATTCCAATAACATTTATGGATATAGTGTGCCACGCGAATTTGGGCTGAACAAGCTGGTATGAAGTAGCTTTATAAAAGGGTTTTCCCCTTGGAACTCTTGGCAACAGCTCAAAGTTTCATGGATGTCAAAATGCATTGATTCCCAATAGTAATTTTGCTTGAGCTTCTCCTTTGTTTTCTTAAAGCCTCCATGGCTGGTGACCTTATGAGCAGCCAAAATTAGATCTGCTCAAGCTGAGGGGCGTGGAATTATATATTTCTTCCCATCTATCACCTTGAATAAGACTCCTTTTTCAGTGTATGTATCCTTTCTTAATTCAGAGAGAATTTTCTGCACTTGGTCAAAATCATTGGCAAAAGTTCCACTAACCATCTTCTGAAACAAGGCATCTGCAGGCTGGCAGAGGGTTGCCACAATGGGCAGATGGACAAACAATCAGCATTCTGATGCTTAGCACCAGCCCAGTGATTGATGGTATAGTCATAAGCCTGCAGCTTAAGTGCCCAGCGAGCCAAACGTCCTTCTGGCTCAGTCAAGTTTTTAAGCCAGCTCAGGGATGCATGATCTGTAACCACGGTGAAATGCACTCCATGAAGGTATACTAGGAATTGTTTGTAGGCATATATAACTGCCAAACACTCTCTTTCTGTCACATTATAATTTCTTTCATGGGCATTTAGGGTCTGACTAGCATAGGCTAATGGTGTTCTTCGCCATCTTCTCCAACTTGGGACAAAACGGCTCCAATTGCCATTGATGACGCATCAGTTTGGACAATAAAAAGCCAGTCAAAGTCAGGATACGCAACACTGGTGCAATTAATAGGGCTGAACAAAGCTGGTTGAATGCCTTTTGGCAGGCTAAATTCCACTCAAAAGAGACCTTATCCTTAAGTAGATAAAATAAAGGTTCTCCTATTTGAGCAAAGTCAGCAATAAATTGGTGATAGTACCCAATCATGTCCAAAAATATTGAATATCCCACTTGGATTTGGGCCTCTTCATTTTAGATATTGCTTCCATTTGGCCAGTTGTGGCCGAAGACCTTCTTTATCAATTACAAACCCAAGGTATTCCAGCTGGTCCTTAAAGAATTAACACTTCCTGGGCTTGATCTTCAAGTTTGCAGCTGCTAACCTCTTAAATACCTCTTCCAGGTGTTCCAGATGTTCATCAAAGGTATGGGTGAATACGTTTGTATCGTCTAAGTATACTAGTACACATGACAATTTAAGATCGCCCAATATAGTGTCCATCGCTCTCTGGAAGGTTGCTGGAGCATTACAGAGTCCTTGGGGCATCCGCGTTGGTTGAAATAACCCTCCTTGGGTAATAATAGCACACTTTTCTCGCTCAGCTTTGGGTAGATCAATTTACTAATACCCGCTAATTAAATCCATTGCTGAGAAAAACTTTGCACCCCCAAGCCTGTCTAGGGCATCTTCAATACGCAGAAGAGGATAAAATCCTTTTTGGTAATGTTATTGAGCTTCTGGTAGTCAATAATAACCCTGTTGCTCCCATCTTTCTTTTTTACAATGAGAATTGGGGCATCCCATGGACTCTTGGATGGCATCAACATACCACAGTTGAGAGGTTACTTAATTTCCTTTGACACAACCTTTTCAGCGGTTTTCAAACGCCTAATCAGCCTCAATTGGATAGGTAAATGGTCCCCAGTATCTATTGTATGGGTCACTCCTCTTGCACATCCCAGGTCAAAGTCATCCTTGGCGAATATATCAAGGTATTTCTCAAATAATCCTTGAACTCGGTCCTTTTCCTGATCATTTAGTTCCCCTAAATTGGCCACAGGTATGACATTATGTACATAATCCAACTCATCATTGGGAAGCCCTAGCTCATCCAGGGTTCCAAAATTTTGGAAAGATTCAATCTCTGTTATAGTAATCAAATGGAGATAGGCAACCACCTGGTGCCTTTTGATAAAAGTTGGCCGATTCTGCATGTTTTCACAGAGGACACTAATTTCTTGATGTCCAGGAATAATTATCTCAGGCACCACATTAGGTTCGAGTCAAGTTTGGGACTAAGGTTGATAAACTTTGATATAAAGCCCTTTGGGATTTGAATTGTTAGCCCAGTTGGGACTACTGCCTGCATTCCTGAGTCCAGAGTTAGCTCCCTGTTTTCTTGGAGGGGTATTCCATTAGACTCATGGATTTGCATTGGCAGGGCCTTGACAAGACGCTTCGATCTATGGTATTCAATAGGGGTTATTCCACCTTGATAGGCCAAATTAAAAAAAATTAGGCTTCTTTAGTCCCGATTTTGCATCTTTTGTGTAGTAAATCGGGATGGTTTAATTCATAATAGTTAAGGTATCATCCTTATGACTAGTGACCACTCCATATCTTCTCATATAATCAGTGCCAATAAGGACCTTGTATCTGGTTAGGCAAGACTATAGCTGGAGCGGATACTACTATAGACCCAAACCTTATAGGTAAGGCACTATATGCCCCAAGAGCTCTGGTGGAATGTATTCCTGCCGTGCCATATTCTTGATCATGGGCAACATCTGGGGCTATTTCCAACTTCTTCACCAACTTAGTGCTGATGATATTTAAAGGAGCTCCACTATCAATAATGGCCCAAACATGGACCTTATTGACAGCAATATTGGCATAGGTACACTCTGAGTATGGTTCATAAGTGTTTATTAAGTGAATAGATTCGGAGTTGCCTGACTCCAAGTGTGATTTGAGGCAAGAACATATTTCAGGTAAGTTTTCTGCCAGAGTCTGCATAGGGATTGTGACCTGTACATCTTTTAAGGAGGGCAGGTCACAAGAGTGAGTAGTATGAGGATCAAGGCTTTGGTCCATAATTTGCTTAGCATATGGTTTGGCAACCTCTATTTGGGCCTCTTCTGAGGATTCACCTGATTTTTGGACTTTTTGGGATCTGGTTGTAACCATATGTTCATCATTGGCCATAATACAATGTAGGGATCTTTGCTAATCGAATTGGACACAAAAAGTTTGCCAGGATCAGGAGGAATGGTTATGGTATGATGGGTGGTAGTAGAGCATTCCGCTTCTACTTCACCCGACCTTTTCCCAAATTCTGTGTCCTTTTCGACTTTGTAAGCCACATTAACTCCTGTTTTCCCATATATTAAGGAATATCACTAGCTGGCAAAGTGCCATTTTCTGCCACAACAATGGCAAGTGATAGCTCTAGATTAAGGACAGTCGGGTTTCTGCTCCTTGGGGTTCCCATTTCTTTCTTTATTGTGGCTCATACTACTAAACATCTGTTGAGGAAGCACTTGTTGCGGATTGTTAGGCTGATTTGTCGCCTCAGAGCTTCTTGCACAGTGGCTTAAATAGTCCACAAGTCTATTTGTTTCCATATCATGATTAAAAGCAGGAATCATTACTCGTTACAAATCATGATAGGGCTGTACAACATGTTCCATGGCGATTAATGCATCATATTCTGTCATAATGTTTGATCCAAGGAGTACTTGAGCTTCATGGTAAATTATTTTGGCTTAGTCTTTTATAGAATCATTAGGTCTAAACTCAATATTTAAGAGCTCCATCTTTTGGGTCAACAGCTTTTGGGCCCACCAAATTCCTTAATGACGGCCTGTCTGGCCTCATTGTAAGTCCAATCTTCCCCTAAATAGGGCATTACGAGGTCTACTCTGTGTGAGTCCAGAAAATTGATGAGAGCTGTCACATTTGCATGATTGGACGCTCCTCTCACGGCCTTCTCAAAAAGCTTCAAGAAGGAGTATAAATTGCCTTCTTTATTGAATTTCAGCAAATTAAGTGATTTGAAGTCATCTCTGCCTGAGTCCCTAACTGGAGAGGCAATTTCTCTTCTTAAGTTTGACTGACTTGGAGAACCTTTGGGAAGAATGGGATGCTGCAAATGACTTGGAGTGGGCATAGAAGTGAGTACTTGTGGAATGTTTTGTGTATTTGATACATCCGTCCCACAATTTTCATCTGCCTCATGATAATCATCCAAATCGCTCAACTCTGTTTTCCAAAATTGGGACTGATGTGGCTTCTTAAGTGCAACTTGGCATGTCTTTAGAGCTGCTTCTTCATCTTCCCCTACCCCAAGACTGGTTGCACACTTGCAACTATTAGTCTTAAGATACTCCATTTCTTTATTAGCATGAGAGAGATCTTCTTCAGCTAATGTCACTTGGGCCAAAAGTGCCTTCATTTCTTCTGACATTCTCGACATCCTAGTGTTAGCAAGCAACAATTGAATCTCCATATTGGTTTTCTCCTCAAATAAAATTGTATTGGAAGTATGGAGCTCAGAAATACTTGACCATATATAAGCTAACTCGGCCTTGATATCTGAACTATCCAGTTGCTCTACTGTAGCAAGAGGTAACTGGGCTAAAGCCTCAATATCCCTCTGAAAAGCTGAAAATTCAATCCGAATATAATATTACAATTTGACAAATTTTTCCTCCAGCTCTCGAAGAGTTTTACTTGAATTATGACCCTGTTGTAGAAGGTTTTCCATATTGGCTGCAACATAATGATTTTACGTCTCAAGTCTGATGCAGTGGTTGGTGATATCCTGTTTCCACTGACTTTAGAATTCCAAATTGTTCAGCACTTGTGTTGCTATCTTCAGGACACCTTCGTTAAGTTGAGCTACCAACTCATCAATACAGCCATGAGCTTCTGCTGCACTCCAGTGTTTGAAACGATTGCTTTGTGCACTTCTGCAAAACAAGTATCCAGCTTCTCTAACAAGCAAGCGTGGGCTGACATTCCTCATCTTGAATACGGTGAAAGTGAGAAAGTTCAAGATTTTGACGTGCAAAGATGCGTTGAGCATGCTTAATAGATGGTCGTACAAAATTAAGCAAACATTCATATGTGTTGGCCTGTATCTCCTGAAGTCTTCAGGCCAAAGCAGCCATGGTGGCTTCTATGTATTTTTAATAAATTTCGTTCTTCAGTGCTTGATCCTTTATATAATAAAATAGACCAAAGCTCAGGTCAATTGTTGAAGAACTAACCTGGTAGCCTTGAAAAAGGGTTTCCAAAATTTCCTTGATGTTGGCCTGGGTAAACTCAGCCATATTAGGAGGTAAAGTTGGGCCTATTCCAGTCGTTATTAGCTCTAACGAGTACTCATTCCACTCCTCATTGTTGGAACGATTTGATGTACAAAAGTTCAATAAACTGAATATCGCTTGTTTCCATTTCATTGTCACTGTACTTTTGGAAAAATATGAAAGCTGATCGTCCATGTTCATATTAAGGTAGTTGGTCTTTTCTTTAGTGAGCACCAAAATGTTAAGTTTTCAGCTGATGGTGCAAGCTAAAATGACTTAACAATGAATTTGAGGATAAAAATTTGTTTTTAAATTAAAACCTGCTTGTAATCAAGAAGTAGATTCTCCAATAATACTCAATAATAGCCAAGTAACTCCAGTATTCTCACCATTCCTAGGTCTACTAGCAACAACAATTATGAGACCTTCTGTCCTTATACAAAATTAGGAAATTATTTCTCTATTTTTGGCACTACATCTCCGGCAGGCAACTGAGTACTTCTTTGAGAAGTATAAACACACACAACTATTTAATATAGACATAACAGCAATAGATACAAATATAAGACAGATGACAGATGGATAACAATAATCAATAAACTAAGCAACAGTAGCTATTAATGATCAATATTTAAATGGTAAATGATGATGTTTTATTAATTGGCCTGGCACCAGTATTATATACCTCTTGGGAATCTCCTGGACAAATTCATCTATTAGATAAGTTCAATCATATTATGCCAATCCTCTGCTGGTCATGGCAATAATTATGAAAAATCCTCAAGTCAATTCAGCCCATGAATTGACTAAAAATAACAATTGTTTTAGCCCAAATTGAAGGCAATTTTACTCTCTTAATTGGGACAATTTTGGGTTGCAAACTCAGAATCAAAATCTTCCCGATTAGAGTTATGTCATAACTTGACAAATAACAATAAATAGGGATAATAAAATATATGAACATAAAAGATGATGCACACCTAATTGGGATGTCAGCAGGCCTCTCAATAGCACTAATTACACACTTAAATAAGATGTCTATGTTTAAGTGCTTAATAAATCAATTTTCATTAATTGAACCCAACTTCCACCTTAGTGCATAAAGATTAGTGTACTAATTTAGGTGGTGCAATTTAGTTAATGCCGTGGGACCACCTTGCACCCATGTGGACCCATAATTAGCCCTAATATGATTATATCATAGCTATTATTAGCTACAATAATTGAGTATCTCAGACTCAATCAGAGCAGCTATAAGGTGAATCTGATTTATCAGTTTATGCAGATGAATCGTGAAGGATCAAATGATCCATCAATGGGAGTTATCTATCAGCATTGATGGTTTTCTCAAAGGGTTTATTTTTAGTCAACCATAAAATCTAACAGACATGACGTAAATTGATCTAAGTATTCATTTTTTGGCAAGTTGATTAAATTCCGCTGAAACTTCAATGATAGAATGGAACACTTAAAACTCGTAGCCAATAGGATATTACTAAGTGGAAGTGTCAATACCAATTAGGAATACCAAGGATACTAGTCAAGCGTGAGAATGAGAAAGGGGGTCTTTTACAATGAAAACTGGTAGTAGAAAAGAGTAATATATGTAGCCGTTAAGTTTATTATTAAATAAAGTGGTATTGTTGGGTTATAGCTCTTTATAAAGTCTTTTTTTATTACTAAATATTGAGGGCCAGCAATCCTCATATTGCTCATCTGTTGCTCAGTGGATTTCACCCTATGCAATTTGTTCAGCAGAATTAATTAAATACGCCAAAAGTTAACAGATGGTTGACCTAATAGCCATTACTCTGTGTCAGGATTTGAAATGACAAACAAAAAATTGAATCTTTACTTCTATATTGAGCCTCAGTGAATAAACTCTTGAGCCCATTTGAATGGAGCCTTATATTGATGGCACCAAACACAAATTGAATCAGGAATCTACATGCATTCAAGAATTGATTGAGGCGAATTCAGGAATCTCGTCACCACTTCCTGAATTACAAGATGCGCATCCTCCTATTCTCCATTCTGTGTGCAATGAAGTACAATGAGAGTGCTGCCCAGGCGGTTAATATAAAAGGCCATGAAAGATCCTTGAGGCACTGTGTCCCTAAGCACCCTATAGATATTGACACTTAATTCTAATAAATTAGTCTGTATTAAGAACATCTTTACGTTTTATGACCTATCCACATATTTACAGATTTGAGCCCACCTTCAAACCTTGGTGACAGTCTAGAGAACTGTTACATCAATAAAACGTGGTGCTCACTACAGGGGGCCCTAAGCTGTCTAAAGTGAAAACATATAGCACAAACCATGCAGTATACCAGTGGTCAAGAAAGCCAACCTGCTGAATAGATGAGAAGCGTTGCTCAATGGATCACTAACTCATGATATGAAATAACAACTATGCAGACTGAGAGCTTGGAGTTTTGAGCTGCATTTCAGTTCACCCTGCCTTCATTCAATGGCAATAAATATTAAGTCCGATGCAAAAATCTTAGCAAAAAATATTCAAAAACTAATCAATGGTAAAAATTCAGTAGGAGGGCGCTCAAACCAGTCTCGTGCATCATCAGTACCATATACTATGAGGGAACTCTACAACTCATCACAACTGCCAGCAGAAGGACTGACTTTAGGGACTGAACGTTATCTTCAGAACTTTGTTCATCCAGCCTTTCATCACCTCTTGTAGTAGTTGGGTTGCATCATCATTTGGTTTCCCAACAAATAGGGCTTACCCAGGCTCTACATTAACATGTTGTTGGCTTTTACAACGCGGACTCCTCTTTTGTCCATGACAACCAAGAGGCCATTATCAATAACTGACGGTTAATTAACAAAGCCCAAACCCATATTGCAACATTGGATAACGGAATCTTTGGCTACATTGATGATTAGCTTTGGCAAAATATTCCACTTCTCAAGGCTATTTGGCGCCAACGCCTACACCATATTGAAGATCTGGTACTGACTCTTTAGCAACAAAATCAGGAGCTAAATTCCTTTTTCTTACTCCTGGGGAATAAAGGGCCTGAGGGGCCCAGAGAGCCATAGGGTCCTGAAGTGCCCACAGGACCTAAAGGTTCCCGCAGGCCGCAAGAGCCCCCTGGCCCCTCAGTTCCCTCATTTGGGTAGCCCTGATGAGCCTCGGAGAAAGGATTTCTGGATAGCGCTAGCCACCCTACAAGATCAGCTCTAAAGGTTAGCCCATGTATGTACGTTCTGAGTTGATGGAGTCCCCTTTGACCCATTCATTTCAATTGAACCACTCTCAGATGAGATGGAAAATCTCATCGCCTTCACCATATCTACCAATAGTCAGCTCACCTGACTTAAACGAACCCTGTGAGGGTTTGTGACCCACTTAAATAGCCTTGACTTCAGCTTCTTCTACAACAAACCAATATATAAAAGCTAAAAAAGCAGGCTTTCCACAAGGCTTCCATTTCTTCTCTCAACCAGAACTTGGATGACATTCAAGAGAACCTTGAGAGTTTGAGGTGACTATTGAATCAACATGCCCCTTGCAACTATGCAGAAACTGAGGTTTCCGATCCTTCACCAATACTAAGTGTTAACACCCTCTCCACTTTTCTTGCAAATAATTTTAGACCTAGTTTAGGGAAAGGTTCACCCCCTGTTGGAAAAGTATTGCCTCCTTCTTGTATACCTAAGAGAGTTCCATGGAGGAAGCCATCAACTGGAAGAGTTTGAAGCACATCCACTCCTGCCTTAACAGCATGGCCCAGGAAATCTTGACTCTTCACCTGAAATACTGAAACTTGGAAGCAGGTTGGACGGCACTAATTAAGGAATTTTAGTAGTGATTAGACCTTGGACAGTCAGAAACAGTCCTTCATGGGTAACCGTCTGAATAAAGGGAGATTCCTATTGAATTTGCCAGCCACCTTATGCCAAAATGTAGCCCTTAATTACTACAAATTGAAACACCATGAACGATGCAATTACTGCTGTGATCACCTCGTTGAGATCTTATCCTGATGTCCAAATGCATATTATTGGTCAAAAGAACAGGTTTACATGCATTCAGGAAATTTAGGGAAGCGCTTACCGAGATCCCTGCGACAACTTTGCATCTCAAGGCCACCTCTTTAGCTCTCACCACTTGCCTTGAGTCTATGTCATTAAAAACCATAAGAGTCCATGGCCCCTATGCACCTATTGCAGATGGTTTCTAACACAGCGCCAAGACATGCTGGAAATGACTTGCAGATGAGGCGTGAAAAGGGCCATCAGCATGAAGGATGAGGCGCTCCATGCTGACATCACTATTAAGGCTCAAGAATCCTCAGTGACCTCAAATGAGCCTAGAGCTGCCATATCAAAAGAAGAGTTTTATGCCTTTCAATAAGATAGTAATTGACATTGGTTATTATTCTTCCAATGACTCGCCCATGTTTCTCACACTACCTCCACTGTTTGAAGACTTGGTTAACCATGTCGCTGTTCATGTTCATAAGCTTACAGTTCTTCCATAGTTGGTAGCACTACACTGTGAATGTTATCTCATCTTAATTGATGAAACGTATTAAGATCGCTCCAGACTTGCCACATTATATGGAGTATGGCACCGCAGGACTGCAACATACATGATCCATAGGAGACTATTCTTCCCTGCCAAAATCAATTTGGGAAGCTTTTATTAACCACCCCTGCTGTATCACTGGATACCTAAGTTACAAAGTTCTTCCTTGGGCTCAATTCCTCTGAGACTACTCAGCAGTGGTACACTACAATGAGAAATTCCTATCCCTACTGGGACACCAGGTTCCTTTATTTTTTTTTGAAATTTCTATAACTCTAAAATGGAGTACAAGGCCTGAGCTTGCCTGTTAGAGAGTGAGAGCCAGATTGATCGGCTTGAGTATCATGTCAGATGCTCTTGAGTCCAGTTGCCTCACCTGTTGTTGATGGTTGCAAGACATGCCAATCTACCTATCCATGATGACCTGTATAACTCCGAAGTCCCAAATTATTGTTGATACCTGGGTTCATATCACCATTCCATCTTAATTTCGCTGGAAATATAGGGCCAAGAAAACCCATCAGCCAAAGAGATCTTTACTTGTCTGGGGATTCTCAATCCCGCCTATGCTGGATCTATATCAGTGTTAGCTAATCTTACTGATAAGCCTAGGGGTGTAGACCCAAATAGTCCCGCCATGTATGCCCGCCTTTTACCAGTGTAAGCTGTTGATAGTGTGTATAGTTTTGTGAACTTAAGAGTTTTTGGGTTAGAGACGCCCCCTTTGGTGGCTCTGGTCAATACCTACATTGGAAAGGAACTCACAGAAGAGCAATGAGAAGTATAGGACTATTGGAGGGTCATTATGACCTCTTCTCAGTCTCTACTTATGATTTTAGAAAACTGAGTAGGGTGCTACATCATGTGGAAACAGGGGATGCTTCCCCCTTTTTGTCCTGACACTACAAAAGAGTAAGATTAAGAGGCACAAGTGGCAATAAAAATCAAGCAACTTCTTAGAGCTAAGCTACTGGCGCGATCACTTAGTCCATGAGCCTCCCCTATCCTACTTGTTCATAAGAAGGTTTGCAGTCATAGGGTAGTGATGGATTATCGCTAGCTAAATTCCATTACCAAGAAGGACAGCTACCATATGCCCCAGATTGATGGCTCTATCTGGTTGCTTGCTGGTTCACGATGCTTTTCGCAATTGACCTGATGAGTGGGTATTGGAAAGTAGAGCTTGCTCCTGGACACAAACCAAGTGCAGATTATCACCAACAAATGGCTTTCAAAATTAATAGGTTGCCTCAGGGGCTTTTTAATGCGCCCGCTACTTTCCAACATGCCATGGATGGGATCCTTGAAGACCTTTAGTTATCATGTGTCCTTGTGTACCTGGATTACATCACTGTCTTCTCACGAGCTTTCAACGGTCATGTGGAGCACCTTTGAAAAGTTCTCAATCAGCTTTGGAAAGTTTTAATAAAACTTAAACCTCTGAAGTGTTTTTCAAATCTGAAATGTAGTCTTTCAGACATAAGGTGACAAAAGATAGCATCCTGCCAAAACGGACAAAGTCAACGCAATTGAGAACATGTGATGCCCTCAGAGCCAAGAGATATCCAGGTATTCTTTGGCATGGTGGGTTTTTATCATCAGTTTATCCCTCAATTTGCTGACCTGGCCAAGCCTCCTTTCTACTTTCTGAAGAAGAAATTACCTTTTGAGTGGCGGCCTGAGCAAGAACAGGCCTTTAATGCTGTTAATTTTTCAGTGTAATTGGGCGAAACCACCAAGCTGGTTTTCATAGGGTATTAGCCACTGAGCAATGGAGTTATACAATATGCAGATTGCTAAATCATAATAAAAACTGATAGATATAATATATGGGCTAATCTTTAATTGACAAATCTCTGATATAATATCTTAATTATAGAACTTATCTGTAGACTATTGATAACCTCCCTTTCTCATTCTTCCACTTAACTAATATCTCCGTATTCCATGTTAATTTCATCCTCTGCTTAGTAATCTCCTATTCATTCCCTTTTAGGAATTTTTGTCTATCTCGATGTTTTGGCAGAATTCCCTTGATTTTCAAACTATTGATAATATGATCAGTTCACTTCATATCAATATAACTTTTCACTTAATCTCGAGGTTCACTTTAACTATAATTCCAAATGCTTGAGTGTATAACTTATCGTCCAGTCATATCAATTTTTGGACATTACCCCCCTTTGACTGGACAAATGCTCCTATTGCTTGTATGTCTAAAAGAACTTCGTGTGAACTTGGTTGATAATCTGACCACTTGCAGGCTCCATAGTGGTGTAGGCATTGATAACAGTCTTCTCAATTATAGACGGCCCAGCCCAAATGTTAATGAGCTTTTTCTATAATCCAAATTCATGTTGGTTGTGATCAAAGCCATGAGCTCCTACAGCGAACAGTGAGAGTCTGCTACATCTATCCTGGTTAACTGCCTGATCATAATTCTTCTGGGAAAAATAGTAAATATGCTTTTTGTTTGAAGTTTGATCAGTGTTTCCATTAGATTTATTTAAATAAAGTTACAGTTCTATGCCACTATTATCTTCCACACACAAGTAAAGTAGGGCTGGTAGAGCCAGATATCTACTATATAGAAGTTGGAAGGGACTCTTGCCAGTGGATGAGTGTAGCAGATACCATATGCAAAGACAGCTGTGGGTAGGAGGTAATCCATTCTGGGGGTGTGGAAATCCAGCCAATTAGTGCTTTCTTGGTGCTAAACGCCTGCTGGATTCCATAAAGATTTTATTTAAATTTAAAAAATAAATAAGCGCTACTAAAATTTGGATTTTTTGTGATTTTTATTAGGAGCGCGATAAGGGGAAAACGATGCTCCTCAACCTCCAACTATCTAGTATTTAAAGTAAGTTTAAAAGTTGAGGGGGAATTTAATATGTTCAGAATAGCCTGCATGGGTCCAAATTAGGAAATATGCAAGAATAGCATATCATAACATGGGAACTCGCATCAGGGTACCAGGAAGAAGGAAGAAGAATTCTGATTAGCCCAATGTACCTGTGAGGTAACATTTTTATAGATTTGAGCCAATCACCACCTGAGAAATTTATTGCAACTTGGGGGACCCTGCTAAGCCTATAAAAGGGGGGGGTCCCCATACAGGCGCATTGAAGTACTTTATTGAAGTCTGGGGAGTGCCTTCCAATGGTAGCCCCAAAGTCTGTGGTGAGGTTAAAGTAATCCAACCAGGGGATTTTACATTCAGTGCCCATAGAGGTTCTGAAATAGTGTTACCCCAATTAATGGGGTTCCACCAAGAGTCAGCCAGGTTCTTTTGGATGAGATTTTTGATAGCTTCAGTTTTGATATTGTGAGATTTTCTCCTAAAATCCTCAGAAAATTGCAAATGGCTTATAATTCCCTTTTTCGGCGGAATTCAACCTACAGCATTCTGATTTCTAGTTTGCAAAGGTAAATGTCCGACAGGGAGTAAACTTTCACAAGTTTATGGAGTATGTTTACCAATGTAATGTTGACCCGTTCCACCATTCCATTTGATTCTGGATGATAGGGTGTAGTCAAGACCTGCAGATTGCCATCAATTCGTTCAACTTAGGCAGAATATGCGAGGTAAAATTTGTTACATTGTCTGGTATGATAAACTGCTGAGAACCATGTCACTGTATGACACACTCCATAATAAACTTAGTGGTGGTGATCGCCCCCAAATCAACAGTTGCCATGGCTTCAACCAATCTTGTCAAATTGTCAATTGCTACAATTATGTAACTATTCCATTTTGCGTTAGTTGGAAAAGGCCCCACCACATCAAGAGAAACAGTATGCCAAGCGAAACAAGGCTTAGCCAGCTGGTATGTGGTCTTCTTGTGGAAAGTTTTCCCCACTTGGCATTGATGGAAGCAGCTTACCAATTCCAGCACATTATAATGCATGCTCTCCCAATAGTAGAGGGATTACAAAAACTCCAACGTTTCTGGAACACACTGTGTCCTACTTCCTGATGTGCATTCATAATAATTGCTTTCCTATCAGAGGGTTTAGGAAAGCTCAGCATCAATTTATTAGTCCACTTATATAGTTTCCTATTGCATAAGAAGGTGTCCTGTTAAGCCCATCTAGCACTTTGGTCACTTGAGGCGGCTCATCGTGGTATTTGCACACCACCATATTCATATAATTTAGTTCAAATCCGCCATAATAGTGACCTTAGGTGGCCATGAAAGACAATCTGAATTTTGATGTTTTGCTCCTAAGAAGTGTACAATCTTAAAATCATATGCTTGGGCTTCAACGCCTATCATGCAAGCCATCCTTCAGGTTTACAGAGATTTTGCAGCCAACTCAAGGATGCTGTCATGGAAATGGCAGAAGAAGTTTAGACTGGCCTGCCAGTCAGGATTCATAAGCACCCAAAAAGCAAGCCAGATTGCCAGAGGAATTGTCAACCAAATGACGTTATATGGAGCTGGGCATCGCAAAATGATGAATTGTTGGTGTAAAACAACAGTGAGTATAATTCTGACAACAAATCACAATAAGCTCATCCCAGACCCAGGGGGTCTTGCTGCAGGGGGCGGAATCACAGAAATAGTTTCAATCAGTTCATTGGCATATGGGGTTATTTCGACTGGGGAGGCAAGGAGACAGATTCTCACCTGAAGTTAGTGGATGTAAGGCCACAAGATCCCCATTTACTGTTGTCGGAAGTTCATGATAGCAGGGTATATTGCCAGAAAGATCTGACTCGCTGAATCCAATCAACGATGGAGGGGCCATAGTAACTATGAGTACTGGCAAAGCCCATCTAGTATACAGACTGACAGGCCACAAGGGAAATGCCATTGTGGATGTGGCTAGAAGGATCAACAAATAAAAATTGATTTGGTTTTTTGGCAAATTTTTTATTGAAAGGAAAGGAAGAAAATGACCAACAATTCTTTCAGTGCTATGAGACTGATTAAATAGTGGTTGATTGGGGTAGTGACAAGCTGGGATTGGGACCCTCAATTCTTACCTAACCAGCGAATTATTTGGGAATGGGCGGGTTTGTTCCTTGTGAACTGACATCAAAGAATTTGGTGGTGGGCCAAGTTGGTCAGTTTGACCTCAAACATCTAAACCAAGACTTGGCTACATTTCTGATGGTTGGCATGATGGCATTTGGCCTGACAAGTGATGGGAATACCCCAAGGCCACCCCACATAGGGATGGGTCCATTTGGTTGGTAATGGGTTCAGGACGCCCAACTCACCCACGCTCGATTGCTGAGCCATTTGTTCAGTCAGTGGCATCACATCAGATGCACCGCCCAAATTGTCAACAAAAGACTTTGAACCCTCATTAATGGCATCCGATGCTATAGCCTGCCCATCGAGGATGATCCCTGATGACTTTGGTAGGAAGGTGATTTGTTCAATTGACCCATTAATCAAATTGGAACCATTGGGCGTTCCAGCTAATAACTCAGTCTTCATGCTTTCCTGGCCATTTGAGATCTAAGCATTGGCCAGATTACCACTTGAATTATTTTCAATTGATTTCAATTTTACAATCTTGGCGCAGATTTCACCGATTCCCCATAACAGTTCTGCTGAGGTAAGTGTGGGTCTGGGGGTGGGATATTAAGCAGAAGAGCTGTTACCCGGTGCTCATCTACTACATGAGCGAGGTCACCCTGAGTAATGAGAATAACCACCATCCTCTTCAGTGCCTTCTTTCTTGGGAACAGAAAAATGGCCCAATCAGCACCCAGAGGACGTTCCCCAGGACTTACAGATGCATGATCCATTAACACTTGGAATTTCACCTGCGGAGGTATAATCAAAACTATTCATATGCTTAAATCACAGATAATCAATCCTGCTCACTCAGTGTAATTTTTTCATGACAGTTTAAGCTTTAGCTACAAAATGTGACAGGGTGCTCTACGCCATCATCATCCTTCTGATATATAATACTACCCCTACAGAGGAAAGCGATGTATCCAATTGTACTATGATTTTTTTGGAGTTGGGGTATTGCAAAATGTGTGTGCTTGCTAACGTGGTTCTTAAGACATCATAAGCGTTTTGACATTGTCCCATCCAGTCAAAAGATGCATTTTTCTTTAACAACTCAAAGAGCGGTGAACCAATGCAACTGAAGCTAGGAATGAACTTCCAGTTGTAACTGACCATCCCCAAAAACACCTGGATATTCATCATAATACTTAGGCAGGTCATCTTGCTTACTGCATACATCTTAATCAGCTGTGGTTTAAGCCCTTTAGAGTCCACCAAGAACCCAAGGTATTCCTGTTGCTATTTGAAAAAGTGACATTATCAAGACTTGATCTTAATATTAGCATCAGTAAGTCAGTGGAACACTTGTTCCAAGTGGTCAAGATGCTCTGTGAACGTTCACAAGAACATGTTGATATCATTTAGGTAAACTAAAACGCAGGACGGCTTCAGATCCCCAAGATGTATCCATAGCACGCTGGAACGTAGCTGGGGCTTTGCACAAACCCTGTGGCATACATGTAGGCTGGTATAACCCCTTTTAAGTGATTATAGAGCATTTCTCATGTTCTGCCACTAGCAATTAGATCTGCCAGTACCCAATATCAAATCCTTTGTAGAAATTATTTTAGCCTCTCCAAGCCAATTTGATACATCATCAATCCGCAGAAAGGGGTAGGAATCTTTCTTGTAACGCTATTGAGCTTATGATAGTCAATGATCACGAGTTTGTGCCATCTTATTTTCTTAACAATAAGCACTGGCAATGCCAACAGACTCTTAAATGGCTCTAACATCCCTTGTTCAATCAATTTGTCTACCTCATTGGAGATAACCTCTTCTGCCTCCTTTGAACGCCAAATAGGTTGCAATCAAATGTGAGGGTGATCCCCCATATCTAAAGATGCACCAACCCTCAGGTGTACCTAAAATTATGGTCATTAGAGGCAAAAATATATAGTATTTTTCAAATAAACCTATCTCCCTATATTTCTGTTCCTCCAACTATCTGGTTAGAGATCCTTGCATAACTTCTGCCATTACACTGAATAGTGGATTTTCCAGTAGGCAGAGGTCCTCCCATGATTTGAAGTTACTAATATGGTGAACCTCATCAATAAGGGCTCGTTGTAAATAAGCGATCATTTGGCGCCTTTTGATCTTCATCAACTCCTTCTGTAGGTTCTCTAGCAGTACCTTCACTTCCTCATTTTCTGGTAACAGTAGACTTGGAGCCACATGGGGTTCAAGCCGCGATTACTGGTAGGGTGCCACAAATTTCCTCATTTAGCCCTTCAGTGACATCTATTTCAAGGTCAGTCCCTATTATGACCTGATGCCCAGAAGATATGCTGAAAGCGCTCTCAGCTCATAACAGAATACCTTTGTACTCATGAATCTAGTTAGAGAGGGCTCTGGAACTCCGCTTCATTTGCTGATATCAGACTGGTATCACCCATCACTATACGCCAAATTGATCTGACTTGAGCAGAATTGGTCCTTTGGGATTACGCTAGAGATAAAGTAAATGGGAATCTGTTGTTTAAGATACTAATAATTTCTTCCGCCATATCGACCATGGCTCCAAATTATCTCATGGATGCAGCACCAATCAGCATATTGTAGTTATTATTTGGCAAAATCACCGCTGGAGCAGAAGCCTATCCAAATCAAATTGCAAAGGTAACATGCTGTAAGATCCTTTGGACACAGTGCTTTGTGCCCCCGCGGTTCCATACACTACTCTGTGATCCACATAAGGCTTCAGCGGAAGCTTGGCAACGAGCTTGGTGGATATTATATTAACTGGTGCACCATTATCTATAATAGCTTGGATTTTGTGTTCTGAACAAAAATATTGCAGTAGGTATACTCCAAATAAGAAGAATGATCTTTGTTTATTATGTGAACGTCCAAGGGCTTCTTGTTACCAAGGAAAGAGGATCTACCCATAATAACATGAGGATACTCCTGAGCAGTTTTTCTTTTTGGGATGGCTATGTTAACACCCACTAGGGAGGCGACGTCTGTTGAGGGTTTAGAATTACTTGTGCCGTTTTGTTTCAGGACCTGCCATGCATCTTTCTTTTTCACATCTCAGTGGAACTCAGAGCCTAAAGGGGAATAGTTGCTCTCTTAGATGAAAGCGGAGGTATCCATCGGAAGCTGTTGGTATAATAAGTCATTTGGTTGGGTTATGATCCCAACGCAAATTCTTGGGAATTGTTAGGGACAATTAAATTTTAATTAGCGGAGTTAAAGCATCTTGTCTTTACTCCGCTGAGCTTTTCCCTGCTCATTCATACCAGATAGCTCTGTATACACCTGCTCGTTGCCTGGGAAATTAACCACATAATGCACTTTTTGTCCACACAAGAAGCAAGCATTAATAAATGGCTCACATCTATCGTTTGTTCCAGAAGGTCCATATTAAAAGTTAATCAAGGTATTGAAGTTAGGCTAGGGATGGGGCAGCTGAGCATATGGAGGGTGAAAAGGTTCCGCTGACATATAGGGTAGACAATATTCCCCAATGGCTTATAACTGGGTCATTGGTGTCCAAATACTGATCAGCATGACTCAGCGATAGTAGGAGCCTTCCGCTCCAAGTGAAGAGCAGTGAACGTGGTGTAGAGACGGCACAAAGTGTTTGCAATTTATTTAAGCCCTGCGTCTTCATCCATACTATGAGACATACATTATGCATTTCATGGTATGGTTTGACTGACGCCATCATAGCTATGCCTACATCTTCAGTGGTCAAAATATTGGCTCTTACTAACACATGAGCTTCAGCCATGAATTGCTTTGCGAACTCCACCAGAAAATCATTCTTGCGAAACTGTATGGTCAGAAAGTCAGCATTGTGTTGTGCAATCTTAGCCGTGCCTCATAACAGATGGAGCACAATCTCCTCTACCTCTTGAAAAGATACAGAACAATTTTAGAGGTAACATGTGACCTGGTCGGCGCTCTCAATGTCTGAAGTGGAAAGCAACAGTTTAACTTTCTGCTGATCCAATTCCCTTTCCTTGGCTAGTTCCAACCATTAAAGTTACCCATGCATGTTCCCATCATGACTGAAGGGTAGTAACTTCTTGATCCAAACAAAATCACCTTGCCCCATGCTCCAGCAATGAGGAACAGCCAAAATAAGTTCCAAATGACTGGGGAACATTCACCTGTGGATTAGCATAGGATCACACAGATGGATGACAATGTGCTGAAACAAATGTCAGACATTTACCTCCTAGGCTTCAGAAAAAGAATGTTGTGAGTGAAAATCGGCTAAATAGAGGCAATGTTGGGCATTTACAAGTCCCAACAAGCAGAAAAATTGAATTTAATAATAATGAATTAGTTGGCCAAAGAAATCCTGGCCGATTCTTGGTGAAACCCCACAAATCATGGTAACACAATTTTGACTCCTCTTTGGGAAAATAGTTCAATAAACAATAGTTGGATTACTCTAACCATGAAGCGGACTATGGGGCATCCATCAGATGGTGTTTCCTCAACCATGCCTAGGTCCATTCCAACACCTATGTGGGGGCTGCCCCTTTTATAGGCGTGTGGTGGTCCCCCAAGTAAAAAAATTTCTTTAGATGGGGATTGAATAAAAAACATCAAGTCATTACCTCATGGGTACGTTTTGTCCAATAGTGATTCCACATACATCATTTTGTCAAAGAGATGTGAGTTTGTCAAGCCTTAATAGGCTATAATCATGTATTATCAAATTGTGGAATTCCCCAAGCTATTTGAATGTTAAGTCTTGATGCTTTAAATATTGCTATCAAATTTATTATATGGTATTCTTTCTTTTACCCCGGTGCAGCCCATAATAAAAATCCATAAAGCCAAAAAGCACCTTTATTTACCTATTTTAATTTATTTTCATATATCTGGTGAGACACCCTCCTCATCTATTTTGTGAATCTGAGGCTACCAGCACCAACAAGCCTTTTTATCAACCTTCAAATCCAACAAATGGTGCTCACTGGGGGCCCTGTATACCACAAAAACTTTATAATAATGGAGGCTTTTGAGGGTGGTAACCCTTCATGCCTTTCCGCTAACATCAGTCCTAAGCTAGCATTTATTAAACAACAGCTAGCCAAAGCTTTGTCTTGCCTTAAACATCTCTAGCAGCACCCATTATAACGACCAGTTAAACAAAAAACCCATCTACAAGGCAAGTTCACACCTGGCGAGGACAGCATTGCCTCATTCCTCTATGTTTATGAATCTGCGATGGAAGGAGCAACTGACCAACAAAAAATCCAGTACATTCTTCCCTGCTTGAATCGTTTAGCTCATGAAATAATTGTCCCCACTATGATCAACCTCAGCACTTGGGCGGGGTTAAGCAAGCGCCTCTTGATGAGTTTGAATCCAAACAGAGTTTGCAACGACAGAAACAGACCTTTATGTGCCTTAGTTTGCAAGAGGGAGAATTGATTCCCTCCTTTAGTAAGCGCAACTATACAAAAGTTCAATCTCTGTTGCTTGCAAAAATGCTCTCTCTAAATGAGGCAATTGCAGCTATCTTGGCAGGCTTAGCATCTCATCCTTCCTTGGTGATGCATTTCTCTTCCATAAAGTGCGCTTTCACAACTGTATGAGATATCAAGGAGGCCTTATTAGCAGTTGCTGATATCTATGAGCTTGACCCTACCCAAGGGTATTTGAGTCAGGTCGCTACGCCAACTAATTTAGCTTCTACTACAGCTGTTACCCTTTGGAAACCTGCTCTTGCAAAGTTGCCAGCATAAACGGTTACTCCTTCCTATAATGATAAGCAGATGGTAATGGTTGTGACAGGGCAGTGCTCCTTTTGACTTCTGTTCAAAATGCTCAGTCAGAAAAAGCAGTCGTCTTTTTGCATTGCATATCTTCTTCTTCAAGGCGGACTTCTCAAGTGGTTTCAGAGCCTGCTCTTTGGCCTAAACCCCTTTCCCAGGTCCCAATCACTCCCACTAAGAATGGGTTAAATGACCAGATCATAAAGGCTAAAAGCCTGTTTCACAAAAACTTCCAGCCACTGAACGACCCAAAGTTGTTGAAGATAAAGTATCTGCCACTCCAGTGCTATCCCCCTCAACCTCTCATTCAGTTAACTCTAGTCTGAAGCTTATCTCCTTGAGGCAGCACCAACCCCCTGCTTTGAAGGTCAAAAATAAAGCTGTGACAATTCCATTACCTCCCCCAAAAGTTAAAAAAGATGGAAGAACAACCCCAGAAATTATCATCCCATAAGGGAAGGCCGGAACCTACTCCACCTCCTATAGGCACACTAACCTGCATTGATAACCTCTCTGAAGATGAGTTTTATGGGGTAATGAATATGTTTGCATTACATTTTTGGAGCCCCAGGAGGAGTGGAGGTACCTGATCAATTGAACCTGGAGAGAGTAAATTATGGATAAGATCCCTCGTCATACTTATCTTTGACAAGTGATAAGGGGCCTTGAGATTATTGACACTGCTAGAGACGCAGATCAGCTCATTGGCACGTTTCTCTAATCTACCCAAAATGTGCTTACCATGCAGAATATCTTTGAGAAATACCCTGAAACCGAAAAATGCCTTGCCTCCACTTTTCATCAAAAAGAGGTCCTTGCTCTTCCACCCTCCTTGGGCAGTACTTTGACTAAAGTGGAGGTTGTTGTTAATGGAGTACAGGTTAAAGCTATCCTTGACACTGGGTCTCCAATGAATTTCATGTCAACAAAGCTTATAAAGAAAATTAAGCTGGCCCCTGACCTTAATGACACTCAAGATTTTAGAACGGCGGGACAAAACAATACCCGCGCCATTGGAGCCTAATCTTCTCTGCCCATACGGTTTATTGAGGCTTCTCTTGTCATCTCCAGAAGTGGCTTTGACTAATAATACCTACGATTTACTTATTGGAACCCAATTTATGCTCTAATACAAAGTTGTTATTAACTTGAAGCAGGGCTATCTCTCCCTGCTTAACTATGTGGTTCCTCTGATTCTCTCTAATGATGAGCTTAATTAAAAGGATTATGTTTGCACAGTTGTGTATCCTTCCTTTCGCTTTATCCCTGCATTACAATATGGCAGAATCTCATAAAAATTGTTCCCTTCCTCAGTGGATGTCCAGGATTGCATACCTTTACGATTCTGAAGAGGTGGTCACTAAGATTGGGGAACAGAGGGTAGTTGACAAGAAGAATACCATGAAAATCCCCCACAACTGTCTACTGCACTTCATCAACATAGATGGAGTTGGTCCTTTCGAGCCCAGAGTTTTGCAAGGCGTGTTAAATCCCGCCTATCATCAGCCTATTAACCTGTTGCTATGGAATCTCAACAAGAAGGATATGGTGGTAAAAAAGCATTAGGAGATCAGAAGAGGCCTGCTAATACCCATTGAGGACATCAAGAAAGTCCACTGTATTAAGTCTATGGAAGATATGAGCTTACCTGCCGACCTCTCCATATGCACCCTACCTTTTTTCAGATCTCTGATGAACTAATCCCAGCTGAGTTTGTAAAAGTTTTATCCCTACTCGAGGCCTATAGTGAAATTCTCTCAAAATCCAACAACGACTATGGGCACATGAAGGGGTGGATGCATAATATTGATGTTGTGATGCTAAACCTGTTCGCTCCAAGACCTATCACAATTCAAAAGTTGAGGAGCTACAGATGCGGACGGAGATCAAACAGCTTCTGGATGCGGGATTTCTGGTGCCGTCACAAAGCCCTTGGTCATCCCCAATTTATTAATAATGAAGAAAAATGGAGGTCATCGGGTAGTTATGGACTACTGCAAATTAAACAACCTCACCAAGAAGAGTAGTTACCCTATCCCTCGTATTAATAATGCTCTGGCTCAACTCTCTGGGTCTAAATACTTCTCTGCCATGGACCTGGCTAGCGGTTATTGGCAAATGGACCTTTTTCCACAAGACCAGGAGAAATGTGCTCTTATTTGCAGTGAGGGTCTCTTCCAACTTGCCCGACTACTGTAAGGGCTGTGCAACACACCCACCACTTTCTAGAGAGCAATGGATAATATCATGCAGGATCTAAAATTAAGCTGCATCATTGTCTACCTCAATGATATTACATTATTCACTAAGACTTTCAATAAACACTTCGCACATCTAAAGGAGGTGTTTCAACGCTTACAGGCTTCTAATATCAAATTGAGACCCTCTAAATGCAAATTTTTCCAGATAAAGTTGTATTTCCTTGGACATGCTATCTCACAAGGTGGAATAAAACCGCTTTAAGATACATTTGAAGCAATATCCAAGATACCTAAGCCCAAAACCCTTCGTGACATCAAGGTATTCTTTGTATAATGGGGTATTACATCAATTTATACCAAAATTTGCTCAGCTCAGTGAGCCCCTCATATGGCTCTTAAATAAGAAAACCCCTTCCCATTGGGGTGCGGAACAAAAACCTGCCTTTGAGACCCTGTAGGAGCTGTTACAAAAAAGATTATTACTCTGCCACCCTGACTTTAGCAAACCCTTAATGTTGTCCATGGATGCCTCCGACTACGCTGTTGGAGCCATTTTAGCTCAGTTGGATGAGCATGGAGTCAATAAGCAGGTGTATTACTTTAGCAAAATGCTTTTAAAAACTGAGCGTAATTATAGCGTCATGGAAAAGGAGTGCTTGGCTGTCCTGCTTGCTGTCAAAAACTACCGCCCATTCCTATATGGGACTCTCTTCAAAGTAATCATGGACCACGCTTCATTGAAGTGGTTGCAGAATATGAAAGATCCCTTGGGGCAGTTGGATCGCTGGGCTCTTAAGCTCAATCATTATGATATGACCATTGAGCACTGAGCTTGGACACGCCATATGAACGTTGATGGGCTGACAAGGCTGCCTATCCTTCACCTTGACACCAGCGAAGCTGAGCGGTTGCATGACCTCCTAATGACTCCTGACACATGGCCTGATGAAGTTGAACCAGTACATAAGATGCTCGCTCGGCACTCCAGAAATATGAAAGTGAAAATGGAAAATTGTATAAGAAAGCAGAAGTAAATTTGTTGCCCTATCCGCAGCCATCTAGAGAGTGTCTGTCATTTTAGATTCTCACACTCTCATGGGGCATGGTGGAGTACACAAAACCTATGAGTAAATTAAAAAGCGTTATTATTGGGAGGGCATCATGGAAACCATAACTGAAGTCTTGGATGCATGCCTGACTTGTAAAAAACAAACCTGCTTCAAGATCCAAAATCAGTTTTAACCTACAACGCCCCACCAACCCTTCCACACCATAAGTTTGGATGTGGTAGGTCCTCATCCTCAAAATACAGGTGGAAACCACTAAATCTTGGTTTGTATTTATTATTTCACCAATTGGGTTGAAGCTGTTACTCTTCCCGCTTAGACTGCTAAAGCTATGATTACCTTCTTACATCAGTACATCTTCATCTGGCATGGGTGCCCCCAAGTCATCTTATGTGACAATGGGAAAAACTTTACTTCCCAAGTGGTAAAGCTCCTCACCACTTCTATGGGAGCTCAACAAATCTTCTCAGCCCCATACAACCCATCCACAAAAGGTGCTGTAGAAAGAGTTAATGGAACTTGAGTCTTTATATTATGTAAAATGGCTACTTCTGACCCTCTCCACTGGTATCTTTATTTGCTCAGTGCGCCATGGCCTACCATATATATACCATGCATCCTCAGATGTCCCCTTTCCGTATGTTATATGGGTGAGAACTGGGGGATACAGTACTATTAGTCAAAGATATCTTCTCTGACAGGACTGATCCTGATCAAGCCATGAAAATGTTTGTCCAACGCATCATTCAATCACAATCAGAATCCATGACTAAGTTAGCTAAGACTGTTATCAAAAAATGCCAAGCCGCTAATGATCTCAGGGCCCCTCTTCCCTCATTCCAAGTATCTGATTTAGTACTTGATTATCATAACCAAATCACTTCAAGAAGTGAAAAGCTCGGTTCTTCCTTGGAAGGCCTTAATCAGTCACATACAAATGAGGGGATATGTATTCTATCATATCCCTCTCCTATGGACTTACCATCAATCAAGTTCATGGCCATTTCCTTTGGCCCTATTCACATCCCAACATTTTTGAGGGGGTAATGTCGGACATTTGCCTCCTAGGCTTCATAAAAGAATGTTGTGAGCGAAATTCGTGAAAATAGAGGTAATGTCAGGCGTTTACAAGTCCCCTAACAAGGAGGAAATCAGATTTAATAATAATGAATTAGTTGGCCAAAGAAACCCTGGCTGATTCTCGGTGGAGCCCTGCAAATTGGGGTAACACAATTTTGACTCCTCTTAGGGGAAATAAATTAATAACCAATAGTCAGATTACTCCAACCTTGAAGTGGACTATGGGGCATCCATCAGATGGTGCTTCCCCAACCCTGCCCAGGCCCATTCAACCACCTATGTGGGGAACTGCCCCCTTTTATAGGCGTAGCGGGGTCCCCCAAGGTGAAAAAGAATTTCTCAGATGGGGATTGCTTAAAATTATCAAGTCATTACCTCATAGGTACGTTTTGGCCAATAGTGATTCCACATCCATCATTATGTCAAAGAGATGTGAGTTTGTCAAGCCTTAATAGGCTATAATCATGTATTATCAAATTGTGAAATCCCCAAGCTATTTGAATGTTAAGCCTTGATGCTTTGAATATTCCTATCAATTTATTATATGGGATTCTCTCTTTTACCCCGGTGCAGCTCATAATAAAAATCCATAAAGTCAACGAGCCACTTTATTTATTTTATTTATTTTCATATATCTGTTGAGGAACGCTACTCACCTATATTATTGGATTTGATGCTATCCGCACCAGCGAGCCTTTTTACCAACCTCAAGTCCAACAGTACACCGAGAAGAAGTTGGATGTGAAGAGGGACTGCTGCAACCCCCAAGGTTTACTTGCTGACTGATCCAAAACTTTATTCTCCTGATTCACCGCTGCTTGCTCCTTTCCCTTTGTCCTAGGCTATTCAGCAAAATGTTTGTCAATTATTTTCTCAGCTTTAACTAAAAAAGCACAGACACTGGATGTCTTGAACCTCATGTTGAAGCGCTTCATACTGATTTTTGCAATTTGTGGTGGAATTCTAGCTCAAAGTCCAGTTTACGTTCCATTACCTGAAGCCATGAGAGAACATCTCCAATGTGCCTTGCATTATTGCATACTAATGTCCAGTGTCATGTGCTTGTCAGGTTGCATCATCTACTTGATCAATGATGGTGGCTCACTCTTGCACCAGCTCCTTGCTGGCCCATCAAAGGGTATTCAAGCGCGCTTGCATATCCCATTATTCTACCATCTTAATTAATAGAAGGGTAAAAATCGGCTTTGATCCACCTGACTAACACTTTTCAACTTTATAGCCCAACTCAGCAACTGGCAATATTCTGTGGACACCAAAAAAGAGCTGATTGTATGGTTAGCCATTTTCTGGTTACTCAATAAACACAAATTATACAAAATTCAGCTTTTACAGAGTCAATACAATCCATTATCTGCTGCTCTGTTAGGGTAACCCTATCTCTAATCTGAGCCATCACTGTTTCAATCACTTCATCCCTTTCCTCCTGGACCATCATAAACCGCTTGATGTTGCTTTCCAATGTGGTGACACCCAAATCCATTCTGCCAATAGGCTGCACCAATCCAAAATTTCCCCTATCGCTCAATATAAATCCTGATTCAACTGTGGAACTAATTCGTCCAAGAGATGGTAGATATCCACAACCTGATGGTCCACATGCACCAGTGCCCCCTAAACCTCCAAAAAAAGAGTGATCAATGTGGTTGAATAGAAGCCAAATATTATTCTGCTGCGCTTGAATGAACCGCATGATGTCCCCAATCTCAATGTTGTGGCAGGCCAGCACTCGCAGTAGCTGGCGGATTTATTGGCTACATATATGCAAATAAATATTCTTTGGTTTCATGGGTACTAAGCTGACAAGACATCCCATGATAGTCATGTTAAGATAGGACATATACAACACATAGCGGGTTTCTTTGTCCCATTGGTTTAGAATAACCTCAGAACATGCTCCGCCGCCTCATCTTCATAAAGTCATTATCCCACAGAAGCCATTCTATAATTCCCACAGCTGCTGGAAATTACATTCGTAGAGGGGAATGTTGATATGCCACCAACGCAGGACAAGTTTCTAACTGCAATTTGATCTTAGCATCCTCCTCACCAAGCTCTGTCACTGTGAAAAGTGCCAGTTCTTCGTTGGATGCATTACTAGCTTCCTCAACATATTGAGAATGAAAACGCAACCAGGTTTTGGCAGAACAATTGAGGGCTCTCCATGATGCTCTAGTGAAAAAAAGGTACAGTTGACCAGTGGAACCCTGTAATAAGCACTACTGTTAACTTTTCAGCGCAATTGGGTCGATTTTACTGAGCTAGTTTACACAGAGTATTATCCACTGAGCATTAGAATAAGATGGTGTGCAGATCACCAACTCCTAATAAAAACTGATAGATAATATATGGAGCAACCACCCCAATCAACACATATTATTGTAATATAATAATTGCAGAACATATCTGCGGACTACTAAAAACCTACCCCTCTCATTCTTCTGCTCTTTATTAGCTTAATATTCCAAGTTAAATCCAACCTCTGCTCAGTAATTTCCTATTTGTTCCCTTTTTGATTTTCATCTACCTTGAGGTTTCAGCGAAATTCCCTAGACCTGCTAAACTATTGATACTTTTATTGATTCTCTTCATATTAATATAGCTTTCCACTCAATCTCGAAGCTTGCCTCAACTCTAATTTCTGATCTGCCAGAATGTATAACTTATCATCCATAATGTTAATATCTCAGCAAATGCATTATGGACCGCTCTTTGCAATAAACCTATTTTAGTCCAAATACAATTCTATCAATTTTCCTGTTGTTTATGGTTTCCAGTAATGTTGCATAGAGGCCATCCTAGCCCAGCACGATGAAAACCAGTTCAACCACAAATTGGCTTACTTTATTAAAGCCTTGAGCAAGGCCAAACGGAATTATAGTGTTACTGAATGAGAAGGCCTGCTGTTTTACTAGCGATCCAGCATTTTTGCCTCTATCTTTATGGCACCCATTTTACTAATTTCACTGACCATTACTCACTCCGATGGCTCCAATGGTGAAAGATCCTGATGGCTATCTAGACAGGTGGTGCTTGAGACTATTGAGCTATAATTTTACCATTTTCTATTGTGCAGGGAAATCCACCAGAACGCTGATGGTCTCTCTAGAATGCAAGATTTGACTTCCTTGACCCCTGAAGAAACCCGATTGTATAATCTAATTGGCCGCCCAAAATTCTGGGAAATGGAGACCCTTGAGATTCAAACTGAGCTCCAGAAGATGACTCGTGACACTCAGTTCAGAGATGGGCTGCTATATAAAAGGATCAATAGTGAGTGGCTTCCTTATACCTGCACTTTTTACCAAACTGATGTTATAATTGAAAGCCATGCAACTGTGGGGCATGGCGCGGTGAAGATGTATGAGTATCTGAAGAAACGATGATACTAGGTCCAAATGGTGGAAACTATCTAAGAGGTCCTAGATGCTTGTATGACTTGATGATCTCAAAATTGGGCCAATCCACAGTATCAAAATTGATCATTTCTCCAAAAAAACCTTTAAATCTCATCAGCATTTACGTGGTAGGCCCTCTTCCCACTGGGTTGCATGGCCAAAAGTATATTCTCCTAGCTAAGGAACAAATAATCAAGTGGATTGAAGAGATTTCGGTACCAGCTGCCACTGCCAAAGCCAAAGATCTCTTTCTCGTTTGATCCATTTTCACCCAGCACGGATGCCCCCAAACCTTACTTTCAGACAATGGGTTGAACTTCAACTCGCAGTTAGTTCAAGAACTTACTTCGCTATCAGGCACTAACCAGAGTTTCTCCACCCCTTACCACCCATCAACTAATGGTGCAGTAGAACGCTCTAATGAAACTCTTATTTCTATTTTATGTAAGATGGCCGCCTCAGATCCTGCTCGCTGAACCAACCTACCCAGTGCTTTGCTTGCCTATAGGATAAGCTACCACAAGTCATCAAGATGTCCCCATTTGAAGCCCTGTATGTGCATGCTCCCTGGCTACCAAGTAGCGTTCATCCATTGCTTGAGATCTTCACACATGAGAACTTCAAATTAACTATGAGGGCCTTAGCCAATGAAATTGTCCAGCTTCAAGCCCTAGCCACCCAAGGCATTGTCACCACTACTGGAAGAGAGACATCCTGATTTAATCTCAGCTAACCCCTTAACAGCTTTTTCTAACTAGGTGACCTTATTCTCTTCTATCACCATTGAAATGGAGTTCAACATAATAAGCTTAGTGTTCATTGGTCTGGACCTTATAAGGTTATTCATAAGGTGAAGTCAGAGTACTCTATTGCAGATGTCAAACAGGGGACCGTAGTTAATAGTGTGCATGGCAGGTTTCTTTGGCCCTATACCCCCTCTGACAGGATCTTGAGGGGAGCGTTCTTAGGATTTGAGATGACAAACAAATCAAAATCCTTACTTCTAAATTATGCCGCAGTGAACAGACTCTTGAGCCCATTTGAATGGAGTCATATCCTAATGGCACCAAATTGAGATTTAATCATGATTCCGCACGTATTCAAGAAATGATGGAGGCGACTTCAGGATTCTCGTCCTACTTCCTGAATTGAAAGGGGCGCAGTATCTACACTACAGTCATGGTGCAACAAAGTACAAGGGGGTGCCACCCAGGCAGTCAATCTGTAAGGCCATAAAAGATCCTGAGCAGATGGGGCCATGAAGATCCTTGAGGCACCATGTTACTACGCACCCTATAAATGTTGACAAATTTTTCATAATAAAGTAGTCTGTATTCAGTCCATCTTTACATTTTTTTGACCTCTCCACAGAACTACAGCTTTGAGCCCACCTTTGAACTTTGGCAACACTCTAGAGAACTGTTACAACAATACTCCATTTAGAAAAATGATCTGAAAGGTTACACAGCCTACTCATGAAGCCAGACTTATGAGAGAATGAGATGAAGAAGTTCATAAGATTCTCAAAAGACATGCTTAAATTATGAAGTTTCTAAACGGATTACTATACAAAAAAATAGAAATTGGCTAGTTATCTTACTTATGACCTTTGTAATGAGCACTAATATAATGGAAGCCTACAATACCTTATGACATGGCAGAGATAAAGAAACCTATGAATGGATCAAGAGTTGGTATTAATTGGAAGATCTCTGGACACCATATTGGAGGTCTTAGATGCCTGAATAACTTGTAAAAAACAAATGCCGCATAAGGCTAAGTACAAGTGTTAGGATTTTTCCATATTTCCAGCTTCCTAGTTTAAAATATCTGCTTGTCTATTATGGAATAAGTTCCACTAGAGGATGAATTTGATATTGGATTTTTTTGATATTGGTATGATAATGCTGGTGGCTTTTGGGGGTATTTCGCCAGGTTTGGATCTGCTGGGGTCAATCCACACAAATGCCTAAGATTCTGTTGAGCATAGTTCTGATGAGATCAATTTATCTGATAGTTAATCATTGGTTGACTTTTAGATGTGCTGATTGGGATTAGTTGGGTTTCATCACTGACCTATTTGGGATTTATTTAGGAGTTTTTAGGCGAGTGATTTAGCCTGATAATAGCAAATCGACCAATTGGTTCAAAACTTGCCATAATTGGTAAAGAGTCCCATTACTAAGAAGGTTGTTGGCCAAATGTGGTTGGTTCGCTGTAATTAAGCGGAAATGTTAGGGACAGGCTCTCTTGCTCTATCCGCTTTAGGTTTCTGGTTTGTCCAATGGAGTGATCCTTAGCCCAATGGAGAAGCCCATTTCCAGAAGAGATCTCAAAGAGAAATTAAATGGAAACGTCTGCTTTTTCATTACTGAGGCGCCAACAGAGGACTTGTGTGCCACAAATCCCTATAAATACCCTTGTTTTATAACAATAAAACAGTTATAGTTCTATTCTTTATTTTATTTGAGGTAAGCTGACTAAGGGTCAGATATTACTGAAGCTCTAAGAGCAAACAAAAATAAATTCTCACTGGACAAAATGATCAAACCGCCCAAAAAGAGCGGATGACACACAAAACGCAAACAACCAACCATGTGGGACAGCGTGAACCGCTTATCCCATCATGGCATAAGGGGTGGGGGATCAGGGGGCTCATCTTCAGAAACGTCTTAACCCCAAATCAGGACATGAGCTACAGCAGAGAGCAAGGGCATCATGGCGTCAGTGGGATGCAGAGCAAAATCTTTGATGATTGGGGTGTCAGAAAAACAGTTGTTGACCATAAGAGAAATAACATAATTGGGCAAATATGTTTCAGCTTTCATGCATGCTTTGGGTAACTTTACAAATGTGGAAATATTAGTGTGGGTAATCTTAACTTGGGATTCCACGCAACCACTGCCACGTTCTGGATGGCGTTGTTGGCAGCTTTATGAGTGATAATCATCATATTTTTTGGAGCGTACTAATGGTGGAGTGGATAATGGAAGGAGGGATTTCTCCAGCAAGCATTGCCACTGATTTGGCAACAGCTTTGCGGAGAGGATGACAATCTGGCTTAGCTGTTGCTTCAACAGCCAAGTGGTGGTCACCGCAGAATGTTTCAGCATTTTGCTATGGGATGAATAAATGAAGGGGTAGCTCAGCATCATGTCCAGAATACACAAACTCCTCGATTTGAAGAGTTGAGTCTTCAATAATATTAACAGACTCATCAATTTCAGCCAATAGATCCCAAGAGCTTTGGTTGAATTAAATTTAGGAATCAGCATATGAAGAGTTTGGTTAGGACATTGGATAAAACATGGGAGTGAACTGGGGTCCAAGCGGGGCTTGATTGGAGGGAATGTATGTGGCACTGAGGCAAGGAGGAGGCTGATTGGAGGCTGCGGCGCAGCTGCAGCAATAGGCTTTGGGGGAGGGAAGGTAGGATAATACCCTATACCAAAACTAGCATAGGGTGGGCGGCAGATTGGAAGCTTGTATATGAAAAATCAGAGCTGTTGGAAGCAGCTAAGAAAGGGAACTTACATCTTGAATTGTCCAACTTAAAACAGGATGGACAAGTCTTCCGCCCGCCCTTGACATGGGCCCAGAATGGATGTTCAGGGGCAGAAGGAATGAAGGCATGAGGGGAATTGACAAGGCAATTTTACTAATTTCAGGGCTGATAGTGGCAAACGCCTGAGGCTCAGAGAGGCATGTGGTCCCATTTGCGACCAAAGATTGTAAGATGGGGAAGGAACAATAGGCTGCAAAACTGTCCATCAGCTACTAGTGTAGCACCACAGGGGGGAAATGGGTGGGCAAACCAGTGAATTGAACCACCAAAGTGGTGTCCGCTGGGAGCTGGGTCTGAATTGTGGGGAGAGGGGTACCCTTGAAAACCCGGGGCACAGTTGCTGCAGTGGCAGCATCAGCTTCACAGGTTAAGCTAAGATCAAAATACCCCTTATAAGGGCAAAAATCAATAAACCCGGTGGGAAGCATCACCATCTGGACCATTTTGATAATGGCTTGGCCATGGTAAGGGAAATGTTTCCCAAAATCAACCCTAAGGCTGAAATGCATGTTGCTCTGGGGGAGCACCAGGGGGCAACGAGGCACCATTTGGGTATGAGCAAGGTGGGTGTCAAGATCCTTGGGAGGAATGAATTGTCCCAGGGGTTTGGTATGACTGGGAAATCCAGTCTGAGCGCGTTTTTCCGCTGGACAGAAAATGGTGCGTGGAGTTTCGCCACTGCACCACTCTGAAGCAGCCAGCAGGAAACTAAGGACATTAAAGCAAAACTATGGCAGGCGATCAAAGTTTACTTTTCCCATAAAATTTGCTCAGAAAGTTATTCTAAGAGTAAAGAGAGGCCCTTCTAGTTCTATTTATCTTCAGATTATTATTGCTTTAATACATAATTGTTGACCCTTTTGCGGATTAAAGTGTAAGGATCAGTTATTATTAAAAGAGAAGCAGATCTCTGCAGGCTCAGTGTGATGGGAACCAAGGTTAAAGACCTTTGAATCTAGGGTTAAATTATGTTCCACTGGAAGAGGGAAGAAGAACCAATTTGTCAGTATAATCAGCATCAAGTGGAGCAATTCAAGTTTAGCGTTGGACCACCTATCAACCTGATTTACCTATATTCAAGATGTGGATATTAGAATCCATACTATTATCAATTATATATTTATACAGTACTAATCCATGAGGATAGTGAACATAATAAAAGAACCTGTGCAGTTAACTCTGGGGATTAATATCAGCGGAACCTTAGATTTTTAACAGCAAATCTCAGCCAATAACCTCACAGTAACCATTACATACCATCAGTTTAGATATTATTGATCTACTTTCAGAATCAAAGGAGGAAATTGATATATCATTATAGGATTTGATCACTTCACCTATTGGGTCAAAGCAATTGCCATTTTGGCACAAACAGCTAGGGCAACATCATACTTAGTATACCAATTATTATATCTACTAAGATTATTGCCCTCAGGTATTGTTATGTGATGATGGAAGTAACTTTGATTTAATTTCAGTGCAGATCTTAGAAACATAAATGGGAACACAACAACACTTCTCAGCACCCTACAATCCATCAAAAATAGGAGTGTGACATAAACATATGGTATGCTAGTCTCAATACTAAAAAATGACTACTTTTGTTACTTTACACTAAGACCAATAACTCCCAAGTGCGTTAATGGCTTACAAGTTAAGTTTCCATAATATTATCAAAATGTCTTCATTCAAGGCTTTAAATGTAAGAGAACCTGGTATTCTAGCTCTATTAGTATATAAAGCTACCAGTGATAGCACCAAAAAGATTGAAAAATGTTAAGAAGTTAAGCACAAATTTTTTTTAACTTTAATCTGATGCAATGACAAATTTGTCTAAAACAGTTACAAGAGAAGGCCAGTCAGAAATTATAACCTAACCTTTACTCACTATTTTAGATTTCTTATTTAGTCTTGTAGTATCACAGCTGCATAGTGCCATGAGGAAAATAAATGCATTCCATCTGGGAAGCTAAATATTTTATAACTTACAATTGCAGAGATGAATACTCAACTAAGTCTCTATATATTGGATTTACTATCAACCTCATACACAGTCAATTCTTACAGTGGTACACCCCTGCAAACCTTCTTGAGGAGAGATGAAATATATTTGGTTATTGGGCATACTAAGGAGAATATCAAAGAGACATTTATTTGAAATAATCTCTAACTAAGCCTACTAAAGGGTTTAGAGAGAAAACATTAATCTCTTTATTAATAATTTAAATAGCAGTGATATATTATTGATACTAGAAAATCCCCTTGATTTAAACTCAAGGCCTTAGCTCCCTTAGAGAGAATATTAATTAGTTGAAGTAAAGGATCATTTGGACTTGAGGCAACAGCTCCATCAGATAGCGTATGAAAGTTATAAATTAAACAGTGCCCTCAAAAGGGCAAAAACTGAAATCAGCCCAAAGTTCAACTATTTAACAATGTCACATCTGAATGGGTTATTTAGAGCCCAGTTCTTACTGTAAATTCATGCTAAAAGGTTTTCATGAACTAAGAAGTGATAATTAACAAAGAGCCTTGAATCATATAGCCTTCCTCTTTTTAAATTAAATTTAAATTTATTTGAGGTGGGATGACCTGGGGATTGTACCACACCAGTTAAGGAAGTAAAAGAAAATGGGAGAGGAGGATAAACCCTGGAAAACCTCCATGTGCAGCATATGAGAGGCCAGGAAATTCATGGAACGCCTTTGCTACTTGCTATCTTGGTTCAGGGCATTGGTGTGCAACACCAATACAGTCATATTCGTCCTCTATCCAAAGTTCCTGTACTGGAGTTGAACTTGAGGAGGTAGCGGTTGAGGGTCCATATTCACCACTGGGGTATCCTCTCCTACAGATAGCCTTCCTCTAATAATTAAATTGTTAATTTAGCTTATGGGGTTCATACTGTTAAAATTAACATATAAAAACCTCCAGCCTTTTCTTTTATAAGTTACACCTTTTATTAAAATCTCCATTTGATGACTTTGCTTCACTAATCCCCTTTGCCTCTTACCATAGGAAGGATACTCAAGTTACATGGACCTAAGTAAAACTTGTTTATCCAGACTTAGAATAAAATACTTGCAAAAGCCTTAGGCATAAAACAATTAATGAGTGTTGGGCATTTTGGCAACTACACCATCAAGCTTCTCAAAACAGAAGCCCTAAATAATCTCAATAGAACTAGCCATACTAAACTTTAAGCTAAAAAACCAAAATACAAGACAAGGTAAGATGCATTAGCTTTACTGAGAATTTAAAGGATTATTTATAAAGTTGTTTTTTATTAAGTTTAAAACATATACTCTGCATATTAGATATAATAAATTTGCATAAACTTTGAACCTGATTATAGTATGGTTGGAACCTGAAACTAATTGTTTAAATTTATATTTATTGTGGGGAAGGCCGACCATGGGACGGACACTTCCAAATATGACTCAGACGAGACAAAACTTAGTACCAGGGGGAGGCACCCCAGAGAAGCGATGCTATCTCTTGTTGCCAGCGGGAACGCCACTTATGGGAAGGGGAGGGAACGTGTGTAGGGGGCGTAGCCACTATTGAGCACGTGTGGAGGAAGGGGTCTGATTTGATGAACCAGACTGGGAACCAGGAGGAGACCAGCTGCCGGCGACGTGGTGGGAGATATCCAAACATCCACGCTTGAAAGTGATCCACCAAATGAGACTGGAATCTGTGGACAGCTTCAGGGAGGGTGGGGATGGATCCGGCGATGGCATCCAAGACAATCGTGTGGATAGTCCACATGGCGATTGCAACCACCAGAGCACGAAGGGAGGGTGGGAGGGGAGGCCATTGATGAAGCAAACATATCTCTTGACAGACTGAAGGGATGTGTTTGATCCTGGCCTAGCAGACGTTGGACTTCGCGCCATATTACTTTAGAGGTGGGGCACTTCTCCAGGCGGTGAAACAGCGTTCCATACTGGCCACACACGACACAGGATGAGTGTAAAGCATTAGAGCGCTCAGCTGTACGATACACCCGCCTCAGGCAGCGCCACACATGGGAGCGGACTTGAGGCTGCAACAGAGGATGGTGTGCGTATTTCCAGATAGTCTTTTGGGTCTCAGTGGAATAAGGGATGTCCATCATGTCCAGGTAGTCCACCCTGGATAGGACTTGGGGTCGAATGGGGATCACGCCATCATGGATGGGTAGCCCCTGTACCTCTTGTGCGAACTGAGGAGAGGGGCGGCCTCTTTGGGTTGTATGTCCACTAATACAAATTCTCCACTCTGCGCTTCGCATGGAGAGTAGGATTCGTTTGTAGTGGGTTTTGGTCCCGTGAGGACCTGTGGCTGATGTGTGTGATGCGAGGTATTTCATCAGGGAGTGGGGGTTTGATGGATTGTTGAGGCCCAAGGCTCGGGAGAAGTTGGAGCGGGCAGCGCGGGACCAGTGTTGGGATGGGAGTGTAGGAGCAGTGACGGCCGCAATCCAGGTGCCTAGGATCTTGGCGGCATGGGCTTTGAAGTCAAGTAGGCCCATGCCACCATGATGATGAGGGCCAAACATGACCTCTAGCTGTACTGGTGGAGGGCGGCCTGACCAAAGCAAACCTTGTAGCAAAGCATACAGGGATTTGAAGAAGCTTGGGGAGAAGGGGATGGCGTGGGCTCCGAACCAGACTTTGGATAGTAGCATAGAGTTGGCAAGAACAACCCTGCCAGTGAGGGTAGTAGGGTGGGCTCTGAGAGAGGCGATTTGCTTCGTCACGTTGTCCAGTATATGGCACTCCATTACTGCTGACGCGTATCCTCCTGCCTCCAACCACACGCCCAGATGGCGTACCAGTCCTATGGTAGGTCGTGGCACAAAGGGGAGCACCAGTGAAGCGGTGTGTTTTGAGTTAGTAAGGCGTGGACTTGGGCGAGCAGATGGGCTGGGTTGGGAACTACTTGCTGGGGCTCAGCAGTTCTGAAACCGACCAAGGAGGATGATTTCGGTTTTGGAGGCGTTCAGTGCCACGTTGCTTACCCGGGAATATTCCTGGATAGGGCTTCAAGCGCGCGTGCATCTTTGTTATTAGACACCCCCACCACACAAACATCTGCAAATGCTATCATCTTGACTGGGGTTTGGCCTGGCACATGGACCCCAGTGAGTTGGGCATTCACATTTCGCAGTAGTGGGTCAAGGCTGAAGTTGTATAAGAGTGGGCTCAGGGGGTCCCCTTGTCGCAGGCCCCTTTGAGGACGGACTACTTCCGTTAGGAAACCTGAGCCACGCACTGCCATTGTTGCAGAATCCGTGAGCAGCATCGCCCAGTTAATGAAGCGGGGAGGTAGGCGGAATTGTTGGAGGCAGGCCCTAAGGTATTCCCAGTTTACTCTATCATAGGCCTTTTGTTGGTCCAAGAATACAAGTGCCCCGGAGGCTGTGGACTGACACACATTAGCCACAGAGTGCACGTTATCCCAAATTGACCTTCTGGGGATGAAACTGAATTGTTCTGGAGAGATGGTGGCAGATGCTACAGTCCCTAAACGGTTAGCCATGATTTTTGTTAAAATTTTGGTGTCTGTGTTTGTTGGAGAAATGGGGCGCCAGTTGGCTAAGTCTAGCCTATCCCCTTTCTTGAAGAGTGTGACTGTAAAGGCCTCATGTCCTCCTGGTAGGAGGCGCATTTCCAACAGGCTTTGGTTGAGTGAGGCTAGCAGCAATGGGGATATATATTTAAAATATTTTTTGTAGAACTCATATGGAATGCCATCTGGGCCTGGGCATTTTTGGTTTGGCGCACCGCGAATGGTAGTTCATATTTTGTTTGGAGTAATTAAATTCATTATTTTCGAGTATCGGAAAACGGTGCAGATATGAGCTCTGTCAAGAAATTCCACCATTTTGGCTGGCTGAATTGGTTCAGCTTGGTATAACTCGGAGTAATATCTATACGTTTCGATTGCCACTTTGGCCGGTGTGTCCACAATAGAATTATCCGATCTTCACATCTGTGTGCAGGCCACACTCTGGCATGGTGTAAAAAATTTTTTGAAGAAGTATGCGGTGCACTTGTCACCTTTAGTGATGCGTGTGGCCCTGTATTGGACACAAACCCAATGTTTGTGTTGCCTTTCAAGTGCGTTGAGGTGGGCTGCTGCCTCCGCACACTTCTGGCCCCATGCAGGGCTATATCCTGAGGCTAGAATGTTGGACTCCAAGTGGGCCAATTCTGCCAGCGCACGCGATATAACCGCCGATGTGGCTCGTGAGCGTCTGGATGAGAGATGGCGATAGTAGCGGATGGTGTCTTCTTTGAAAGTTGCCCATGTGGAAATGGGGTCCGCACAAAACGGTGCAACAAACGATTCTGCCAAAGTTGCCTCTTCCACAATACGTGGAAAATCCTGGCGATGCAAGCTCTGGGGGGCGGATTTTGCACCAATGTGGGGCCTTTGCAACTGTGACGGGTAAGTGGTATGTTATCAAGACCAGTCGGTGGTTGGAGAATTCCATTTTCGTTGTTTTGAAGTGGGAGATGTGGGGTTGGAATTTCGCCAGTGCTAGAATAAGGTCAATGCGGGTCATGGACCTTAATTGGCCGTTGTGGACGTGGGGATGCATCATGTTTTTGAGCAGTGGGGCATGTCATGGCAGCGCATCCATTAACCCAAGGGTGGCTTTTAGAACGCATAGTTCTACGTGACCCTGTGGGGCGTGGGGTGAGGGCAGCCACCGGTCCATTGGTGAGGTTAGCCAACAGTTCATGTCACCAATTAGGAAAGAATTGGGGGTAGCGGGAGGGATTTGACCGATGAGAAAAATTCCCGACGCTCTTGTGGCACCGTTTGGGGCGTAAATGTTGACAATTGTGTGTGCAACATCGGCCCATGAGAAGGTAACAACGAGCACTCAGTCATTTAGGAATGTTTCTGAAGATGTAAATTTGAAAAAATTGTTTTTCCAAATTAGCACCCCACAGTGCTTCGACCAAAAGGATAGGGATGGTAGGAGCATTGTTTTCCAAGCTTCCTCGGAACCTCGTGGACAGTGGGTTTCCTGGATGGCCAGGATATCCATGGGTAAATTATTTTGTAAAAAACTCAGTTTCCTAGCCTGGGATGGGGAGGCCTTGAGTCTGGCGATATTCAGCATCCCTAGAGTGAAGGTTTCCCCCATCGCACCTTAGGTGTGAGGGGTAGGCCCCCTGGCCCACCAGCCTCTTCCAGGTCCCCACGGGCTTTCACAGCAGCGCGGGTATTAGCAGCAACGCTATTGGTTTTTTTGTTAACTTTTGTGGAAAGAGTCGCATTGGCTTTGGCCTTCGCTTTTTGTTTTCCCAACGTTGGACGAATTTTTTGCGGTGCGGATAAGTTTGGTGCACCGTCGAGTGGGGCAAAAAAATTTTTTGGTTGGGATAGGTCCCAAGTCAGTTTTGACCGGCTTGGGTGCAGTGATTGGGTGAGATCAAATCTCCCATCAGATCCTCGGATTGAGTGGCCCATTTGGCTTGGGCCTCCCAATCTGATTGGGTGATGGATTCCCGAGTTTCTTCTGCTGTGAAGGTCTCCATGTCCTCCTGGCGTTGTGAGTGTGGGATGGTGGTGGTGACCTTGGCTGCTTCCTTGGCCGCGGTCCTATGGGCCTGCTTGGCCTTCTTCTGCTCCTGCGGGGAGATGGGCTTTACCAATAGGTAGCAGCCTTGTGCTCCCATGGGAAAGCCTCTTTGGTGCTTGCAGTTGGTTTGTAGACGCCTCTCCGCTGGCCATGGCCGCCAAGGGGTGCTCTTGGAATGTAACACCCTCTTTGATGGGGCACGCGTGTGCCTTATGGCCAAACGCGTCACAGTGGGTGCAAATGGGGGCGCGCTGTCCACAGTTACCCGGAATGGGTGGGTGGTGTGCCCTGCAATGTCAATAAAGGTGGAGTGTGGGATCTGGGTTAGGTCCTTCATGATCTCCTCAGTTGGGGTCAGAACTGCGATGGCTTTGCCAGTGCACAGGTGTGGCATCAGCGTGAAATGTTGCATTTCGAAAGATTGTATTTCGCCATATATGGCGAGACCATCTTTCAGGTGTTGCTCCAAAATGTCACGTTTTACCGTAGTAGGCAAAAAGTCAAACGTGAGGAAAATTTGGTTTGATTTTGTCCATCTGGTGCGTTTGGTTTTGATGACCCATTGCCCTTTGGGGAGGTCAACCACTATGCACACCGCTGCAGCCTCATCTGCTGCTTTTTTGCTTTTGAGACCTAGGTCCAGCCAACCTCATGACATGGAGTGAGGTGCAACGTACACCGCGGTCAGGAAAATTTTGTGTACATCTTCACAAAATTTTCCCATAAGGCCATTTTTTGGATGTCCAGATACACGCGGACTCTGAATTCCACTGACAATAGTGGTTGGGAGTGTGGCGTGTTGATGTACTGGTTGCATCATGCTTGCTATGAGAGCTTCTCTGAGGAAATCGTGACCACCAGTTTTTTAAGATTTTTGTCTATTCCGCCGGATTCTCCGGAGCGTTTTCAAACGTTAGAGGCCGCGGGCCTTCCGCCTGCTCCTCTTGCCTTGCTTGCCCAACTGCTCCCAGACATGGGCGCAGACTATTCCCTCTATAAGATTATCAAACAAGATTTAGTCTTGAATTGAATGGGTTGCAAAAGTTTTTGCAACGAGAAAGAAAAGTGGGAATACCTGAAACTAATTGTTAGTCATTATTGTAATTAATTAACCAATTAATTAATTAATTTTATTTAAGCTTTTGAATACACCTTTATCATCTTAATTGAATAAATTAGTTAGTTATAATTGTTTCAATCTAGAATCCAAAAATATAATTTTCAGGAGAATATTGATACTCACATCTGAGAACCATCTTGAAAATCGTTTTTGATATAAATTTAGTGATACACTTTCTATTCAATGTGATATGCAACTCACCAGATTGTATCAATATTTGGAGAGCTACATAGGCTCTCTTGACATTTGTAAGGATCCTGCTTTTAACAATTAATCTTAACTTGGTTTTTTATATGGTAAAAGGGGATTTTTATGTAAGAAAATAATAAAGACAGGACTTTCTTCATGTAGGTAGAATAGTAGAACTCAAAGTGGAATTGTAGAAATAGAATTAAATAGAAGTTTTCTATTATCTTATAGAATGTATCTCTGTAAAGCTCCTATGGAGAGTTCACTTGCATTGGTAAATAATTATTAAGCTCATGTAAGTTTGCGTAAATGGTATTAATGCATGCATCCTTGTTATTATAAATCTTTAAATTTATTGTGAGGAAGGCAACCAGGGGATGGACACTTCCAAATGTCAACCTGAAAGAAATGAAACTTAGTATAGGGAAGGCACCCCAGAGAAGCGATGCTATCTCTTGTTGCCAGCGGGAACGCCACTTATGGGGAGGTGGAGGGAACTTGTAAAGGGGACGTAACCACAATTGAACACATGTGGAGGAAAGGGTCTAATTTGATGAACCAAACTTGGAACCAGGAGGAGACCAGCTGACGGCGACCTGGTGGGAGGTACCCAAACATCCACACTTGAAAGTGGTCCACCAAATGGGACCAGAATCTGTGGACAGCTTCTGGGAGGGTGGGGGTGGAGCCTGCGATGGCATCCAAGACAATCGTGTGGATAGTCCACATGGCGATTGTGACCACCAGAGCACGTAGGGAGGGTGGTAGGGGGGATACAATGGATATAGCAAACATATCTCTTGACAGACTAAGGGATGAGTTTGATCCTGGCCAAGTAGATGTTGAACTTCGCGCCATATCACTTTAGAGGTAGGGCACTTCTCCAGGCGGTGGAACAGCGTTCCATACTGGCCACACATGACGCAGGATGAGTGTAAAGCGTTAGAGCACTCAGCCATATGGTACACCCGCCTCAGGCAGCGCCACACATGGGAACAGATTTGAGGCTGCGACATAGGGTGGTGTGCGTATTTCCAAATAGTCTTCTGGGTCTCAATGGAATAAGGGATGTCCATCATGTCCAGGTAGTCCACCCTGGATAGGACATGGGGCCGTGTGGGGATCAATCCATCTTGAATGGATAACCCCTGTACCTGCTGTGTGAACTGAGGAGAGGGGCGGCCTCTCTGGGCTGTGTGTCCACTAATACAAATTCTCCACTCAGCGCTCCGCATAGAGAGGAGGATTCTTTTGTAGTGAATTTTAGTACCGTGAGGACCTGTGGCCAATGGGTGAGAAGCCAGATACTTCATCAAGGAGTGAGGGTTCAATGGATGTTAAGGCCCAGGGCGCGGGAGAAGTTGGAGCGGGCCGCGCAGGACCAGTGTTGGGAGGGGAGCGTAGGGGCGGTGATGCCCGCAATCCAGGTGCCCAGGATCTTGGCAGCATGGGCTTTGAAGTCAATCAGGCCCATGCCACCATGATGATGAGGGCCAAACATGACCTCTAGCCGTACTGGTGGTGGGTGGCCTGACCATGGCCACCCTTGTAGGAGGGCATACATAGATTTGAAAATACCCAGGGAGAAGGCGATTGCGTGGGCTCCAAACCAGACTTTGGAGAGGAGCATAGAGTTGGCTAAAACAACCCTGCCAGTAAGGGAAGTAGGGTGGGCTCTGAGGGAGGCGATACATTTTGTCACATTGTCTGGAATATGACTTTCCATTGCTGCTGAGGCATACCCGCCTGCCTCCACCCACACGCCCAGATGGTGGACAGGCCCTATGGTAGGGCGTGGCACGAAGGGGAGCACAAATGGGGTGGTGTGGGGTGAGCAGGGAAGGCGAGCACGTGTGTGAGAAGATGGGCCAGGCTGGGCATTGGTCGCTGGGGCCCAGCATGTTTGATACCGACCAAGGAGGATGATTTTGGTTTTAGAAGCGTTCAGTGCAGCATTACTTACCCAGGAATACTCCTAGATGAGAGCTTCAAGCGCGCATGCATCTTGATTATCAGACACCCCGACCACACAGTCATCTGCAAACGCCATCATCTTGACTGGGGCTTGGCCTAGTACATGGATCCCATTGAGGTGGGCATTCACTTTTCAAAGTAGTGGGTCAAGGATGAAGTTGTATAAGAGTGGTCTAAGGGGGTCCCCTTGGCGTAGGCCCCTTTGAGGGCGGACTACTTACGTTAGGAAGCCAGGGCCTCACACTGCCATTGTTGCAGATTCCGTGAGCAGCATTACCCAGTTGATGAAGCAAGGGGGCAAGCGTGATTGGTGGAGGCAGGCCCTGAGGTATTCCCAGTTTACTCTATCATAGGCCTTCTGCTGGTCCAAAAATACAAGTGCCCCAGAGGCTATGGACTGGCATGCGTTAGCCACAGAGTGCACATTGTCCCAAATCGACTTTCTGGGTATGAAACTGAATTGTTCAGGGGAGATGGTGGCAGATGCTACAATCCCTAAACAGTTAGCCATGATTTTAGTTAAAATCTTTGTATCCGTGTTAGTTAAAGAAATGGGGCGCCAGTTGGCTAGATCTAGCTTATCCCCTTTCCTGAAGAGTGTGACGGTGAAGGCCTCTTGCCCTCCTGGTAGAAGGCGCGTATCCAGAAGGCTCTGGTTAAGGGAGGCAAGCAGCAGTGAGGATATATATTTGAAGTACTTCTTATAGAAAACATATGGAATGCCATCAGGGCCTGGGCATTTCCAATTTGGTGCACCGCGGATGGCTGACCAGAGTTCATTCAGAGTAATCAAATTCATTAATTCTTGGTATTGGGAAACGGTGCAGATGTGAATGCTGTCGAAAAATTTCGCCACTTTGGCTGGCTAAATTGGATCAGATTGGTACAGCTTGGAGTAATACTTTTGTGTTTCAATTGCCACTTCAGCCGGCGTATCCACGACGGAATCATCCAATCTCCACACCTGTGTGCAGGCCATGCTCTGGCGCGGTGCAAAGAATTTTTAAAAAATATGTGGTGCACGTGTCACCCTCTGTAACATGTTTGGCCCTGTACTGAACACAAACCTTATGTTTGTGTTGCCTTTTGAGCACGTTGAGGTGGGTGGCTGCTTCTGCCCACTTCTGGACCCAAGCAGGGCTGTAGCCTGTGGCTGGGATGTTGGACTCCAGGTGTGCCAACTCTGCCAGAGCGTGCGAGATGATGTCCAATGTAGCTCATGAGCATCAGGAGGAGAGGTGGCGAGTGTGGCGGATGGTATCCTCTTTGAAGGCTGACCATGTGGAAATTAGGTCCATGCAAAACGGTGTAATAAACTATTTTTCTGAAGTCACTGATTCCACCCAAGTGGAAAATCCTAACGATACAAGTTCAGGTGGGCGGAGTTTGCACCAATGTGGGGCCTTAGCCACTGTGACAGGTAAGTGGTAGGTTATCATGACTAGCTGGTGGTCAGAGAAAATGATTTTTGTTGTTTGGAAGTGGGAAATGTGAGATCGAAATTTTGCTAGCATGAGGATAAGATTGATGTGGGTCATAGAGCTTAATTAGCCATTGTGGATGTGGGGGCGCATCATGTTTTCAAGAAGTGGGGCTTGCCGCAGCAGCGCATCTAATTACCCAAGGGCAGCTTTTAGAACGCGAAGTTCTACATGACCCTGGGGTGCATGGGATGAGGAAGGCCAATGGTCCATGGGTGAGTTTAACCAACAGTTCATGTCGCCAACTATGAAAGGGTCAGAAGGTAATGAAAGGGATTTGACCAACAAGAAAAATTCCTGATGTTCTCATGCACAGGTTGGGGCATAAATGTTGACAATAGCGTGCACCACATTAGCTCACGAGAATGTAACAACAAGGACTCAGCCATTGAGGAAGGATTCTGACAATAAAAATTTAAAAAAATTGTTTTTCTGAACTAGCACCCCATAGTGCTCTGACCAGAAGGATAGGGAAGGGAGGATCATGGTTTTCTAAACATTCTCAGAACCTCGTGGACAGTGGGGCTCCTGGATGGTCAGGATGTCCATGGGCAAATATTTTGTAAAAAACTCAGTTTCCTAGCCCAGTAGGATGAGGCCTTGGGCACCAGCGATATTCAACATCCCTAAAGTGAAGGCTTCCCCCATTGCACCTTAGGTGTGAGGGGGTGGGCACCCGGGCCCACCAGCCTCCTCTGGATCCCCACAGGCCTTCACAGCAGCATGGGTGTTTATGGCAACGCTATCAGTAGTTTTGTTAATTTTAGCAGCCAGGTTTGCATTGGCTTTTGCTTTCACTTTTTGTTTCCCCAACGTTGAACAAATTTTTTGTGGTGCGGATGAGTTTGATGCACCAATGTTCAGGTCAAAAAAAAATTTTCAGGTAGGTTGGGGACCAAGATCAGTTTCAATTGGGGCTTGGTTGCAAAGGTCGGGTGAGATCAAGTCGCCCATCAGATCCTCAGATTGGGTTGCATAATCAGCATGGGCTTCACAATCTGATTAGTTGAGGGATCCCGAGTTGCTTCTGCTGCAAAGGTTTTGATGTCCTCCTGGCGTTGGGAGTGTGGGATAGCAGAGGCAACTTTGGCTGCTTCCTTGGCCGCTGCCCTGCGGGCCTGTTTGGCCTTCTTTCTCTCTTGAGGGGAGATAGGCTTTACTAGTAAGTAGCAGTCTTGTGCTCCCCATGGGAAAGCCTCTTTGGTGGTTGGTTCATAGTGCGCCTCCCCGCTAGCCATGGCCGCTGAGGGGTGCTCTTGGAATGTGATGCCCTCCTTGGTTGGGCATGTGTGTGCCTTATGGCCAAACGCGTCATAGGGGGTGCAGATGGGGGTGCGCTGTCTACGGTTACCCAGAAAGGGTGGGTGGTATGCCTTTGATATTAATATAACTGGAGTGCGGGATCTGGGTTAGGTCCTTTGCGATCTCCTCAGTTGGAGTCAGAACTGCAATGGCTTTGCCAGTGCACAGGTGTGGCATCAGCGTAAAGTGTTGCTTCTCAAAGGATTGTATTTCGCCATATACAGTGAGACCATTTTTCAGGTGCTGCTCCATAATGGCACGCTTGACTGTAGTGGGCAAAAAGTCAAACGTGAGGAAAATTTGGTTGAATTTTTCCATCTGGTGCATTTGGTTTGATGACCTGTTGCCCTTCGGGGAGGTCAATCACTACATGCACTGCAGCAGCTTTGTCAGCTGCCTCCTTGTTTTTGAAACTGAGGTCTAGCCAACCGCGTGACATGGAGTGAGGTGCAACGTACACTGCAGTCAGAAAAAAAGTGTGCACATCCCCACAAAATTTTTCCCATAGAGCTGTTTGTTGGATATCCAGAAATACCCAGACTCTGTATTCCACCAATGAGAGTGGTTGAGAGTGCGGCGTGTTGATGTACTGGTTACATCGCGCCTGCCGAGTGAGGATTTCTGGGGAAATAGTGACCACCAGTTTTTTATTTTATTTTTATTCTGCCAGTTTCTCCGGGGGCGTTTTCAAATGTTGGAGGTTGCAGGCCTACCACCTGTGCCTCTTACTTTACTTGCCCAACTGCTCCCTGACATAGGCGCAGACTAATCTCCTCTGTGAGATTATCAAACTAGAATTAGACTTGAATTGAATAAGTTGCAAAAGTGATTGCAACGAGAGAGAAAAAACTTTTTGCATCCTTGTTATTTTAGATGCTGAAAATTTTGTTGTGCCCTACTTTGCAAATTTTCTTATAATATTTTAGTCAAAAACAAACGCAGAATTTTCTTTTTCTAATATAAGCTCATTAATAAATTATTCAATTAAACAAGTGGTTACCTTTTATTTTGGAATGAAAAATATCAATTGCTTTTTGGTTCTCTGGGTAACTACATTCCGTCATGGGTGATGATATGTTTTGACAACTTTTTCTTGAGCATGCAGAGCGTAATTTTTACAATCTGTTGATTCTAGGGTTAATAGTCTATAACTTCAAGGGCACCATCTGTAGATCTCATAGGTGCTGTTATAAATTTAGGTGTGTAGACCAATGTGCCATCAAGGTAGACATTAAAAAGCTTGCTGATCAGTTTTATGAAACAAACTGTACCTTTTAGAAGGTTTAGGGTGCTTTGTATAGTTTAAAGTAATTTTAGTATACTTTTACTGCCCAAACTCAGTGACAAAATCAGTTTTCAGTATCTATCCTTTACCATTCCTATTTGATAGTAGCCATAAAACAAGTCAATATTAGAGTAAACTGGTCTCATCCACAACTTTAACAACACTTGATAACAATGGCAAAGTATTTGCCTTTTTTTAGTTTTTACTAAGTGAGATGTAGTGAATATATCAAAACTTTCATTCTTTTAAACTCTACCAGCATCAGTGAAAGCTTAAAATAGTCTTGAACTTTGGTTCAGACAACTAGCAAAACCTTGATTTATTGGGCTTAACAAATATCCTTTGAGGTTTAATCAATTTTTATGGATGTTTTGCAATACGCTTTACTTGCATCAATATTATGCAATATGAGGTTATATAGGGAACGTTTCCAACGTCAAAGTACAATAGAAATAAGATTTTTTTAAAGAGTTAAGCTTTTTTATAATTCCAGGTTTCTTTCTTAGACTGTGTAGAAATCCTTATAAATAACTCATTGACTAGTTAGGTTTTTAAGTTGAGAAATTGTATGTCAAGGTTTAAAGTTATTGGCATAGGATGTGACTAAATGTTTCAGCACCTTTTCATCTGTAGATAGCGTTATCAGAATTTAAAATATGTGTAGACTATAAATTTCTTTAAGATTGCCACAATTACAAAAGTTGGTAAAACTATTCTTATAACTCAATGTATTGTTATAGCATATCTTCCCACAATCTATGCAGATAGATCAAATGCGTAGCTGTGTAAGGATTGTTTGATGCCCCAGCCAAATTGAGTTATAAAATAATGCACTTCTTTGCTATTAATATTAGTATGTAACCTTTTTGTCAAAATTTTTACAGAATAGCCTAGTAACAATATAATGACATATGATAGCTACAAAAGGGACCTTATGGTGTGAAAGACACTAACAATAGTAAGCAACACCTCATGTAATTTTGCTCCTCACCTCATGAATTTAGGAGCCTTATAACCTGAGCAGGTTTCAACAAGAAATCAGAGCTTAGTTTGCAGAGGTCCCCCTAGGGTACTGAGATTACAGTACCTTCATTATTCTTAATACTAAATATCATCTAGCTAGTTTAGCGCTAGGTCAAACATCGTAGAGAACTTATTAGTGGCATGAACAGAAACTATTGTCATCTTATTCTGCACAAATAGATTACATTTATAAACTTCATAACTCTATACCTTTGCGTGTTAGTATTTTGTAGCTAGAAAGGAGTTTAATGGAGGGACATCTTACTTAAGTGTTCCATAAGAGGCTGGAAATGATAAAGAGGTACCTTGGGCTTATAATATGAGTTCTTTATATCCTTCTATTGGAACACAATAAGGTTATTTTGTCTGTTTAATTTTCTAAAAATTATCATTATTTCTTTATATAATTTCATGGCTTCTTATTATTTACAATTTCTACCTATCTACATTATCTACGTTATATAGTATCATCTAGATAGTTTAGCATGTATGAAATTAGGTTAGTTTAAAGAGTATCAGGTTCAAGTAAACCTTTTTGTTTCCCAGACCCAAGGTTGAGCTCTATTACATTATTTTATTGGGACCATATATAGTCACATATGCATTATGAGATATTTTGTATGGTCCAAAAATGATAGATTAAGCTGAATACTCTATGTAAGAAGTCATAGTTTTAGTAATGACTGAGAAATATTTTTAAATCATTATGCAAACATGAATTAACAATTTGTCATTGTACTTAAATCATAACAATAAGTCTACAGAGAGAAGAGTTCTGACGGATTTTATTTGATCAATCTGAGTGATTTGATTTATTTGAGGTACGCTGACCAGGGGATGGACAGTACCAGTCACAACACTCAAAATGGCAAAACAAACTACTAACCAGGTGGGAAGCAGAAACTGCTTAACCCACCATGGCAGAGGGTGAGGAGGGGTCGGGGGGTTGGTTTTCAGAAAGACCCGCCTTGATCAAGGGGTGTTGGTTATGGTACTGGATCAGAGCAGAGAGCCAGGGCGTTGGGGCATCTACATAGTGGGGGCTGAGGTCAGCGTAGTAGGAGTTTTCCACTTCTGCATCAAGATAATGTTGGGAAAGTGTTTCAACAAAAGCTGAGAGGAGAACTTCAGTTTCTTTGCGGGCTTCAGGAAGTTGGGTGAAAAGGGAGATACTGTGGCGGGTAATTTTGGCTGAGGGGTTGAATGAAGCAAGCGTTGCGACATTCATAACAGCGATTTCAGCATCATCAAATAGTTTTGAGATGTCACTGCAGGGAGATTCAGGGAAGTTGGGGGTAAGAAGATGGTGGGCAGGCCATGCTGGAGCTGAGCCACTGACTGGGCCACCGCGGTGCATAGTTTTGGGCAATGAGGAGAGGCCACCGCAGCTAAGGCGAGCTGGTGGTCACTTTAGAAGGGGGCTGTATTGGGTAGAGGAGCAAAATGGCGAGGGGTAGGGGTTTCATCGAAGTCAAGAAGGAAAAATTCTGCCCGACCATAATTGCCATGGCAGAGAGGTTGACCTGTATGCTTACTAATGAGGATATTACCTGATTCATCAGTTTCAGCCAATAGATCCCATGGATTTTGGTTCACTGGAATAGTGGCATTTAAATTTGAGTGGGTAGGATTGGGCGAATGGGCAGCTGCTTGGGTGCAAATGTTGGTCCCAGCATTGCTCTGATTGGCTGGCGTAGATTTAGGTGGGAGAGTGAGGATGGAGGTTTTGGGTGGGGCTGATTTTCCATATGGGCCCACTGAACAAGATTGGAGGGTGGGAGGGGGCAGCAAAGCGCCCCATACTGAACCTCCAGAGGGGGCTCAGAAGCTGCATCAGCGGATTTGGCCTTAGGGCACGCTCTTTTTGCATGGTCGAGGCCAAAGCAGAGGGAAAAAATCTGCCTACTATTATTGACCTGAGCCCAAAAGAAATGATCAGGCGCTGCAGCCACACTAGCGCGGGGTGGGATTTGTTGGGCTATGGTAGGGTGGTGTGGTATGATGGTGGCTGTTGCACGAGGAGCAGCAAGGCGTTCTGCACCAGATGGAATGGCAAAGATGAGTTTGGGCTGAGTGCCATAAGCCATAAGCCCTGCGACCAACTGGTCATACAAAACTTGGGGTGGAAGGTGGGATGGGAGATTTGCAAAGGATACCACTAGCGTGGTGTCTGAAGGGAGGCGAGTACGGGTTGTGGGAATGGGGTTTTTTTATAAATTAGAGGAGTTTGTGCTGCTGCTTCGGCATCCTCCTCAGATTGGAACCCAACGTCAAAGTAGCCCTTAAAAGGGCGGAAGTCTATAAAGCTAGCTGGCGCAAAGGCTGTAGTGGCTAGGTCAATAATTGCCTTATCAGCATATGGGAACAAACGCCCATAGTCCACTCTGAGGCAATAGCGAATAGCAGAGCGAGGAAGGGCGAGAGGATGGGGGCGAGAAGGGTGGACGCGCGCCAGGTGGAGCGCTAAGTCTCATGGGGGGACAAAACGGTTAGAAGCAGTGGGCGGGCTGTTTGAACCCATCTGAACGCGCTTGCCTGCAAGGCGGAAAACGCTAGATGGGGGTGCACTGCTGCCCCACACTGGGGTGGCAGGCGGCAGAGCCAAGGACATCAAAGATTAGGTTTGGGCAGATGGCTGTGGATAAATAAACTTAAATTTAAAATCGCTTAAAAGTGACTTTGAGCGGTAAAGAGAGTTGCTCAATCTGAGTGATTCAATAAGTCAGATCATAAATTGAACAGGACTTGGTGAATGTTCCATGGCCATTTTATCATAATCAATGATAAATTATTTTTCAAATTTTTACTAGAGACTAAAAATCTGGTCAATGAGCTTACTAAAACACTGGACCACATGAAAACTATGCTGATAAGTTGATTGGTTAGGTGACCTGAGTTTACATTTGCTGAAAAAGTATATATTCTTCTAATGTACCAATAGATAGATATACAAGACACAAGTAGAAGCGTCAAATATAAGATAATTAAAGAGTGTTTTTATACAAGAATCAGGAGACATAAGGCTTTGTTTCTTAGTTAATGTCTGTGTGATTTAAAAAGACTTTTGTAACAACTTTCAGTTAAAAATTGGTATAAAACTCTGACAATCTAACCATATACATTTATTTATTGATACTTTACATCTCTTTGTTTGTTTTGAAGGGACTTCAATCTTCATATTGCTTTCTTGTTGTACTAGTGTGTATGAACCCTGTACTAATATCCACTGGTAACTTAATTAAGCGAACCATCAGAAGTATTGATATAAGACTATGATGGTCCTCCCCTATAGAAAGTATCTTATGATAGATGTGGTATGGAATCCACTATAAAAATATGCTTGACAGACATGGAGTCTACAATTGGAGATCAATAATATGCGTAAGAAATCTTTCGTTCATGGTAAATAACTTTGCAAAACCAACAAAGATTTAATATTGCAAAAATATGACTGAGATTACTATGATTATACCAGCATAGGTTGCTATTAAAGGGCACTTTTGAACAAGCATTTGAATATTAAAAATTTCACTATAAGTGCATATAAATAATTAGCCTCAATTAAAGGCGGTGCAACTGTCTATCATGGTCCAGCTTTTCAAATCATGGCGGTTATGGTTATACACAACTTAATTTTTAAGCACCTTTTATTTCTGGATCTTTGTAAAATTCTCATCAGTGTGTAATTTTGGACTTTTTGGATATTCCAGACTTTTTATCAAATCAAAAATTTTTGGTCTGATGGCGCAGTCAGAATTTCGCTGACCCCTAAGCTTTTTTCCCCCTATTGAATCCAATTTTTCTTCCCCTCAGTATAAAAACTCCCCCAATTCTATGAGAACCCTATCTTGTAATTCTACTAGAATTGAGCCTCATTTCGTGGCCTGCTTTTTAACTTTTTAATAAAACAACTCAGTCCACCTCAGTATTTGTTATTGTCTTACCAATCCCTGACATCTTTGGGCCAAAGTAGTGGGCTTTGGCATATTACATAATACTAAGATATGATGCTTTGCCATCCCCAAAAATTACATATCTAAAAATCTGAATGCAGCTATGGTGTCCGCAACATAACCCACTTTTCACCTACCCTCAGTCAGGTCACATGCATCCATAACGCTGTCCCCCTTCAGTGCCCCACAACGCGTGCCCCTCTGTTATGCCTACCACTAGTATGAAGCACTGTAGTATGTTAGCCTGAAAAGTGACACCCACTTTACCGTGTCAATTGGCTGGTTTGGGCTCTGCTTCTCTGTGAGTTCCCAAGGCCTAAGTGCCTATGAGTGGCCCCTTTAAACAGCACCCGCCATGCCAGCTGTTTACTAACCCCTCCTTTAATGCCTGCTTTTGCTTGTAAATGATGGTCATCTGTTATGACAGCCTATACTAAAGGGGGCTTTGGCGAAGCTGACAGAAACAAAAGCCATAGTTAAGACTAAAACGCTTTTATTGAAGTAAAAGAGCGCTCATGTGATGCAAGGCCAAAAATATTAGAGTTCTAAGGCGGGGTTCTCTTATAATTTATGGAAGTTTATATTTTGACTGTTGGGAAACAAGCAGAGAACAAAGGGGGCGAAACACTCCAAAGAGTTAGTAAATTCTGGCTACGCCAACAGATTTAAACTTTTAGATCTTATTAACTCATCAATGCGTGGCTGAGAGGTCTGACACTCAACATTGAAGGGGAAGTTACTCTGAGCTCCAATGATAATTGTTTAATGTCTCAAATCACATTTTTAAAAACCCAAATGCCACAATTGACTTTACTCAGTTTGTGACATCACTCCTTTTAAGATAGAGGCTGTCTCTTTTTGGTAGTTTAGGTTGAACTCGCTGAGCTGATTGCACAGGGTAAAACAAACTGAGCAACAGATGAGCGATATGACAATCGCTGGTCCTCAATAAATAATACTAAAGAATTATTAATAAGAAGTTATTGCCCTGATGATACTACACTATATATTTATTATATAAACTAATATGTTACTTCCACTAACCCTTTATTATTCACTTCTCTTCTTTCCAAAAGACCTCCTGCTTCTTGTCCTCACCCTCCTCTCTTAATCCTCAGCATTCCTAGTCAGTTTCAGCCTTTCAGCTTGGTGATTTTCTATTTTCTATCATTTTAAAGTTTTCATTATATCATAAAGCTTCAACAGAATTCCCTAAAGTTGCCAAACTATTTGTACGTTGATCATTTTACTCCCCATCAACTTAATCTACAACTCAAATCTCAAGGCACCTCAACTTCAAAACTACGATCCACTGGATATATGACTTATTGGCCAATCATATCAATTTCTCAATATTACCCCCTTGACTGGACAGTTAAGATCCTATATCTTGTATGAATGAAGGAACTTTGCGTGAACTTGGTTAATATCTGACCATCCATGGGTTCCTAAATGGTGTAAGCATCAATACCAGTCTTCTTAATATTTCAAAAAATCCAGTCCAGATGTTAGCGAGCTTGTTCTTTTTTCTAAATCCATGTTGGTTGTTGAACAAGACATGATCCCCTACGTAAACTTTGGGAGTCCACTACGTCTACTTTGATCAGCCTCCTTTACAAGTCTTCTTAGCTAAGCTGGTATAATAAGCTTCCATTTGTAGTTTTGTTAGCGTGTCTATTAAATTGGTCAGACAAAGCTGGGTTTTACTCAGCCAGGATCATACACAGGAGTAGAGCATAGCAGCAATGCCAGATGTCTACCATAGAAAAATTGGGAAAGACTTTTGACTGTTGATAAGGTGTAGCTGATAGTATAGGTAAAGACAGCGGGTGATAAGAGGCTACTCCATTTGGAGTTTTAATCCTTTACATGCTTGCTGAGAAAGTTATCCAATGTTCCGTTGACCGTTCCACCATTCCATTAGATTCAGTGTGGTAGGGTATAGTCATGACCCCACGGATGCCATCAATTAATTAAACTTAGGCATGATATGTGATGTGAAATTGGTTCTGTTGTCCATGAGGATAAACTGCAGACAGCATTGTCACTTTATGACACACTTCATGATAAACTTGGTGGTGGTGACAGCCCCCAAATCACTGATTGCTCTTGCTTCCACCCATCTTGTCAAATGATCAATTTCTACTATTATATACTTTGAGTAGCTCGCGCCATTCAGCATAGGCCCCACCACAGCAAGAGAAACAGTATGCCAAGCAAAACGAAGCTTAACCAGCTAGTAGGTGTACTTCTTATGGAAAGGTTTCTCCACTTGACCCTAGTGACAATAAGCATATGTCTCCAACAAATCATAGTGCATGCTCTCCAAATAATGAGGTTGCAAGAGCTCTGGGTTTTTTCATAACCTCTCTTGACCTACCTCCCTATGCGCATTTAAGATAATTGTTAAGCTGGCAGAGGGCTTTAGAAAGCCCAGCATCAATTCTCCAATCCGCTTATATAATTCCCATTGCTAAAGAAGATAAACTATCTAAACTCATCTAGCACTTTAACCACCTATGTGACTCATTGTGATATTTACCCATAATCATCTTCTCATACATGATGTCAGCCAAATCCGCCATAATAGCAACCGTTAAGTATTGCAAGAGACAGTCTACATTCTGATGTTTTGCCCCTGGATGGCTTACTTTGAAGTCATATACTTGGAGCTTCAATACCCATCACACGAGACGCCCTTCTGGCTCCTGAAGATTCTTCAGTCAACGTAAGGAGGCATGATCATTTACCACTTTCAATTTCACCTCATGAAGGTAGACCCAAAACTATTTGGATGCATATTTACCACTAAACACTTCTGATCAGTCACAATGTAATTCTGTTCAAGGCACATTAGCTTCAATTACAATATGCAACTGGATTCTCCACACCGTCATCATCTCTTTAGATAACACCGCCCCTATAACGGAAAGTGTTGCGTCCATAATTCACTATGAATTCCTTTTTTAAATTAGGATACTGCAAAACTGGCGTGCTAGTCAACATGGTCCGCAGAACATCAAAAGTTTTCTGACATCTTTACTTCCAGTCAAAGGTAGCATTTTTCTTTAATAACCTGAATATTGGAAAATCGTTTTTCTTTCTCGTAATAATCACTTAAGTTACTACAATTTGATTTGAACAGCAATTTTGATAATCACACAGGAGAGATGGACGACTTTATTAATAAATCTAACACAACATGAGCAAGTGTCGCATCAAGTGGCGTGCTAAACAGTGCAACCAAGGGCAAGAAACGCCCTGGAGGGGACCAGATACCCAATCCGCCAAGAAACCACAGCCTCAGACACTATCTGGGTTTGTGATGTTTACTATAAAACAAGACCAGTATATGTACATCCAATATGACCAACCCCTTTCAAAGATGGAACACGGGCTCTGACTCTTCCTTGAGGATGAGTCCCCAACCTTGTGGGAGAAAACATGTGAGGCACAGCCCTCACTTTTCCCTCATGCAGTGTATGTCGCCACCAACAAGATGGGCCATGGCTGGATCAATATTGGTTTTGAAACAGCTAATGAAGACGATGCCACAGCAAAAGTCTGCATCAAAATTACCCTCCCCAAGGGCAAAAAAATTGTGCACACCGCGTGCACCAGATGGAACAAAGTGAAAACTTTGTTTATTTCATTTGACTTGCTCCCTACCAACCCTCCTCGTAATGTAATTGAGGAGGAGCTCTGCAAAGGCCTCGTGGCCTATGGAGAAATTCAGCAACTTGAATTACAAAGATTTCGCCTGATGCCCAACCTGAGCACAGGCAAGGCTATCGCCATGATCAACCCCTTTCCCAAAGTGGAAGATGACTTATCAAGAATCCCCCGCACAGCAAAGTTTCACTTTGAGGATGGGGGACAGTCATCTGCATTCTGAGTTACACTGGAACGTGCACTGCCCATATGCAACCAATGCGGTTCACTGGGACACAAGGAACACGCATGCCCCATGAAGGAGGGCTTAATGGAAACAGACTACTGTGAGGAAGCAAGGGACAAAAGTAACGAAAACATCACCAGAGGGACTGATGGACACCACCCATTCCGCTGGGGTGAAGATGGACTTTACTCCATCGTGGACCCAGTTACACATAAACAATGTAAAGTGGCACAAAAAGCCCGCAAGTGAGCAGCGGCTGAAGTGGCGGTGCACGCATAATCAACCATCAACCCTGGACAAATTTGGGAGGACATTTTGGATATTCACTGAGCCAACCAATCAGAATAATATGCTCATGTTGAAAATTTTCACAATAACTCAACTGAGTAACAAAGCAACATCAGTCATGCACACACTGACGAATAATTCAGCTGCAATATGGGCAAAAATGCGGTGCACAAATCTCCAAATTTGAACCCCATGTTTACAGAAACCAATTAACAACCTGCATTGAACCAACATGAGACTCATGCGTGAAAGGATAACGCAAATTCAAAAAACTGCAATTCCCACAAAGCATCAGGTCAGATCAAGGGAACTAACAATAGCATTGAAAGAGTCGGAGTACAGATGCAGAGCATGGTCAAAATGAGCTGTGGCGGGATAAGGCCAGAGGGCCCTCCCAACTGCTCCTGAGGCGCCATGGGCACCTCAGTGTTTATAGGGACACTAAACATCGTGGGAGCCAGGGCTCAAACGTCCCAAGCCAAAAAGCTGGATTTCCTGTGAAAACTCCTTGTAGACATCTTGGCCTTCCAAGAAACCCACTGTTTACAAGGGGAAGAAGGATCCTGGTCCACCAGGGTCGTACCATCACAATCAGTATAGACGCCTCACTGTGGGGTGATTGTCCAAAATAACAAAAAATTTAAAATTACAAATTTCTCATTATACCTGCACAGTCGAGTTCTGGTAGCAACAATCACATGCCAAGAGGAAACAATTTTGATAGCATGTATCTATGCATCATGCACTGCAAATGAGAGAAAACAATTTCTCAAAAATATTCCAACTCTCACCTTCCCACCAGATACTATCCTTCTGGGCGATTTCAACTGCTGGCATAACCCCAACACGGACCAATGGCCTAACCCCAGGGATGCCCACCAGGACAAATTGAATTCCGCACAATGAAGGCATCCCTTAACCTATGGGATGCCCTCCCCCCAGTTCACCACTCCTTCCCCACATGACTCAGCCCAACATATGCGAGGGAGCACTCATATCAATGAGCCGCATCAATCACATCCTTGTCATGCAATCCCAACGCTCAAGATTTTCCAAATTTACAACAAAAAAAGTCAATTTTTCTGACCACAGAATTGTTACAGTAAAGCTATTGTCACCCTGAACCCACGCACAGGTGTCGCCTTAAAGAAAGATTCACTCAGAAAACATAAAATGTCCTGAAATATCTGACTGGGTCAAAAATGATGCTTTTGAACCTAGAATTCACAGCCCCATTTATCTCAGATCCCATCATAACATGGGAAAGTTTTAAAAAGGATTTAATCAACAAAACCTGACACATTGCATCACATAAGTACACCACCAACACACCCACAATCAAGCGTACTGTGATGGAACTGGACCACCTTGAGCTAAATACACCAAGATCTAGCTATAGCCCCAACTGGGGACGCAAATGGGCGGAAATATCCGCATGACTAAACACTCTCATCTTTGAACACCAACACAGAATCAAAGTATCGAACAAAGGTAAGTTCATAAAGGAAGGCAAAACCTGTTCAACAAATTTTTCCGCCAATTCCACTCCCATGGCAACCAGCCCGCATGCACACAGGTCCGCAGGACCAACGGCACCATGGCAACTGACCATGAGGAGGTCAAGGCGGAAGTACACCGCTATTACACCAAATTATACAGCAATATGCCAACAGACCCGCAAAAAATCAAAAAAAATTTACAACACGCTGGGATACAAAGCACACCACAGGACTACAATATACTAATTCTAATAACATGGGAGGAGCTTTGGGATATAATTCGCGGTGCACCACATAGGAAATGCCCAAGGCCTAATGGGATACTTTACAAATTTTACAATAAATATTTTCAGCAAATTGCCCCCATCCTATTGGCGTCTATGAACCAGTGCTTGCTGGATACACACCTCCTACCTGGTGGCCATGAATCATATGACATAACCTTATATAAAAAGGGTGACAAATTGGACCTGGACAACTGGCGTCCAATCGCACTATCTAATACTGACACAAAAATTCAACAAAAAATTTAGCAGCCAGATTAGGCGCAATTGCCTCTGACGTCCTATTAACCAACCAGTTTGGGTTTATACCAGGGCGCTCAATCTGGAACAACATACACCCTGATGCAAACATATGTCAGTCCAAAGCAACTGGAGCCCTAGTCTTCTTAGACCAGGAAAAGGCATATGACCACGTTAGTTGGCCATACCTAAAGGAATGTTTACACGCTTTCAAACTCCCACCAAGATTCATAAACTGGGTGATGCTCCTAACAGAATCTGCAACCATGGCTGTATGCGGCCCTGGCTTCCTAACAAACAATATTACACCACACAGAGGGCTCAAACAAGGGGACCCCCTCAGCCCACTGCTATACGATTTCAGTTTTGATCCACTCCTCCACGTAACTGACTCACGCCTCATGGGCATAACCGCACAAGGACAGCCAACAGTCAAGATACTGGATTTTGCAGATGACTGCGTGGCTGGTATAGCAAACGATGATGATGCCCAACAGCTGGAACACACCATAGAGGAATACTCCATGGTGAGCTATGCATAGCTCAACAAAAGGAAAGCAGAAAATTATCCTCTTAGGAAAGTACACTAACAACTGGGCCACAACACCAGAACCTCATACCCCCACATGAATGAAAAACCCACTCATCTTACCCTTTGCAACACCTCCCACCACCACTCCTGTCCGCCACCTTGGGATATGGCTGGAAACAGGGGGATATGCCAATGAGACAATGGAAAGCAACCTGCTACAATGGATATCCACCCGCGTTGCCTCCCTCAAGGGAAGATCCCCGGGACTAATGGGGCGAGTAACAGTTGCTAACTCATCCATCCTACCAATACTATGGCAAGATGCCCACGTGATCGCCTTCTCACCTACCTTTATAACCTCAATCCGCTTGCTCATCCAGGGCTGGCTGTGGCCTAGATCCTTTCCTCCCATATGGATGAAAACACTCTTTGGCCCACGCTCAAGCGGAGGCATGGCACTAATAGATTTTGAGAGCCATGCCAACCGCATCCTGGGTACCTGGATAAAGGAAGTCCTTGCCCCAGACCTCCCGCAACAACACTGGTCCAGGGCAGTGAGGACTAACTTCGCACAGGCGCTCAAATTAACTAACCAACATAGTCACCCAGACTACTATCATACCTTGCTAAACACCCTACCACAACGGGTCCACATGGAACCTCCCCTCACTTCAAACGCATCCTCTGAACCATATGCCGCATGGGATGGACCGTAGAAACACTGGCACTGTACAGGGAAGGGGACGACCCAGCCCCCACTTCAAATTAAGAATTCAAGAAAACCACCCCAAGAGAGATATGCTTGCAACAACCCAACCATTGCTAGGATAGAATACCTAGATTGTTGGACATTCCCTACGATGTAACCACACAGAAGGCAATGTGGAAAATGACACACCACCCACTCCTACAGCCGAGGATAAGAGCCAACGCCTGGCTCTGTATGAGAAGGACCTATAGGATGGCGGATTGCTCCAATTCCCTCCATGCAACATGCGCAGTTGTGGAGGAGAGGGCTCCCTACATCACCTCCTAGAACATGCCCCCAACCAAAGCTATATGGCAGGAAGTCGCACGCCTGCTTGAGATCCAAAACAAGCAGGTATTCTCTATATCAAAGAGTCTCCTCGCACTCCAGACTGAGTCACCAGACCCAGCTACCCTCTGATCCCTAATAATACCCATTGCAATGTGGACAATCCACACGATTGCCTTGGATGCGTTCAGGGGCACGGTCCCAACCATTCATGGGGTTATCAACAGATTCCATGTCCACTTAATAGAGCACTTCCAAGCCTGGCTCTATGGATATATGAGGCCAAGGCAACAGGCGCTCATAGAATCATGGTTCCCACTTTGTTTTTTCACACAGACCCCTTCCTTCACACATGCTCCATAACAGGGGAAAACCCCTTAGAGTAATACACCAACCTTCATACCTGGCAGTCCCGCTGGCAACAGGGGTAACTTGAGTACCTGAGGTGCCCAATTTACTTTCTTCATTTTATTTTCTTTGTTTACACATATATTTGGTAATGCCCATCCCCTGGTCGGCTTACCTTGTTTAAATAAAAAAAAACCTGAAGATTGGAGCCTCAATACAACTGAATTTGGGAGTGAACTGGCAGTGATAACTGACCATCCCAAAAACACCATAATAGACCTCTTATTACCTGACTGAGTCATCTTGCATATGGCTTCTACCTTTTCTGGCTGAGGACTAAGACCTTTTGAGTCTACCACAAACCCCAGATATTCCAGTTGCTCCTTAAAAAAGTGGCACTTTCAGGGTATAATTTTGATGTTAGCATCAACAGGTTGGCAGTAACTTGTTTCAGGTGGCTGAGATGTCCCATGAACGTCCATGATAACACATTGATATTGTTGAGGTAGGATAAAATTAAGACAGCTTCAGGTCACCCAAGATTGTGTCCCTAGCCTGCTGGAACGTAGCTGGGGCGTTGCACAATCCCTGTGGCATACGAGTAGGCTGGAACAATCTCTTTAAGGTGATTATGGCGCACAACTCTTGTTCCACTGCTGGCAACTAAACTTGCCAAGAATTAATGTCAAGTCCATAGTGGTGATCTATTTGGCCCCTCCAAAGTGATCTAAAATGTCATTGATTTGCAGAAGCGGGTATGAGTCCTCTTTGTGATGCTTTTGAGCTTCCGCTAGTCAATTACTACCTAGTTGGTGCCATCCTTTTTCTTGACGATTATCACTGGTGACGCCCAGGGACTATTTGATGGCTTTAACATTCCCTGTTCAACCAGTTTATTTATCTTTTCAAATACAGCTTTTTCCTCCGCCTTAAAGTGACAAATAGGCTGTGACCAAATGGGAGAGTGATTTCTTGTGTCAACCAATGAAAAATTCTGCGTGCACATCACAAGTCATGGTCATTGGATGAAAAAATGCCTTGGTATTTTTCAGACAGATAAATATCCATGTCCTTCTGGCCCCCAACTGGCCAGTTAGAGCCTCATACGGAACCATAGTCATTACGCTGGGTGACATTGTTACAGGTAGCCCGAGATCCTCCCAAGAACAAAAGTCATGTATATGGTGGACCTCATCAATAAGAACCAGATGCAGATAAGCCACCACTTGGTGCTTTTGAACCTTCATAGCCTTCTTCTGTAAGTTTGGTATCAATAATCTCACTTCCACATGCCCTTATAACAGAAGTCAGGAGCCACATGGGGTTCTAGCCGCGATTGCTGGTATGGCCCCATATTTTTGTATAATCCTTCAGGAATATCTATTTTGTGATCATCCCTACTATAACCTAATGCCCAGAAGGTATACTTATAGTATTCGAAGCCTATAATGGAATACCATTGTACTCGTAAATCTGGTTAGAAAGAGCTCAGGTCCTCAACTTCATCCAGATGTCATAGAAGAATCACCTGTCAGTATACAAAAGATTAATTTAACTGGAGCGGATTGTTTTCCAGGACTCCAGTGGAGGTAAAATAGATGGGGATCCGTTGTCCCAGAATATTAAGTGTTCATCCCGCCATATCAATCACTGCTCTAAATTTCCACATGAATGTTGCCCTGATCAACACGTCATAGTGATTATTAGGCAGAAACACCGCCAGATCAGATGCTCAACTGAGCTGAGACTCAGAGGAAACGCGCTTTAAGAGCCCTCCAACACAGTGCTAGGTGCATCGCGGTCCCATACAATACTTGAAGTTACACATCAGGCTTCAGTTGAAGCATAACTAAGAGCTTGGTGGATATTATGTTGACTGGAGCGCCTGTATCTATAATCACTCAGATTTTTGTATTTTGAACGAAAATGTCGCAGTATGTACATACTGAATAAGAGGATCCATTGGTGTTTATTACATGCACATCAAAGGGCTTCTTGTTGTCCAGAAAAGTGATAATATTGGAACCCACATGAGGATACTCCTGGGAAATTTTCTCCACTGGTATGGCCACATTCACTCCCTCTAGGGTTGAAAAATTTGTTGAGGGTCCAACATCAGCTGTACCATCCTGCTCAAGTATTTGTCAGGCATACGGCTTCTGCACCTCTTGGTAGAACTCTGAGTCTATGTTATTTGGGTCTCTCCCTCGGTTTAAGGCCAAGATATTATAAGGGATTTGTTGATACAGTAAATCATTAGGGCAATCATTGGGACCAACACAAAGTGACTCAGGGGAATCCCCAGGGACAATTAAATTTGAATTAGTGTAATTAGAGAATCCCATCTCTACTCTGCTTGACCTTTTCTCTATTCAATCGGGGCAGCCAGTACTGCATGAGCATCCAGTCTGCCCAGACAGCTAGCTTCATAATGGCCTCTTTGGCCACATGATAAAAAGCATTTTTAAACGGCCCTCATCTCTGTATCACACCCAAAGGTCTGATATAAAAACTAAAAGATGGATCGTAATTTGGCCAATGATGAGATGATTGAGACTACTGGGGATGGAAAAGAACCGCCAACATGTTAAGCGTACAAGTATTAACCAACAGATTATAACCAAGTAGTTGTTGTTCAATTCCTGAGAGGGATTCAGTAGCAATTATAAAGCTTTCCGTTCCACATTAAGAGCACTAAAGGTGACAGATTGACGGCATAAATGGCTGACGCTTTTTAATAGCTCCTCATACCCTTGAAGATTCTATTACATATCAAAATACAGGTCTTGATATGGCTTAACAGCCGCCATCATCGCCATTTTCACCTCCTTGTTATTTAAGATATTTGCTCCCAACTTTTAAATTAGCCTCAGCCATGAACCACTACACATAATTCAAAAAGGATCGCTCTTTTAAGAAGTTATTGTCAAAAACTATTCCTTGCGCTATACCATTTTTTCCACATCCCTAAATAGGCGGATCACAGTCTTCTTTACCTCTTTATATGTTATAATACAACTTTTAAGGTAACATGTGACCTGGTCGGTGCTCTCAACGTCCAAAGTGGATAACAACATTTTAGCTTTCTGCTAATTTGAAGCCCCTTCCACTGTAAATCAAAACTGTTTAAAAAATCTGGTTATATTTCCGTCACAGTTAAATGGTGGCAGCTTGTCAATGCAAACCTCTTCCTCCCAACACAACTATTCCATTTATGCTCTGCACAATATAGCTTCTCTTTAGTGTTGCCTAAGCGGTTGGCAAGTTGGTAGGTTTGGCCACCCACTAAGTGAAGTTGGTTAAAGGCCTTGACGAGCTGATCTGTTATACTTTTATTTTCTTGGAAAAGCATTTTTGAGCCTGGAGTAGTGTATCCAAGGCAAGCTTCAGTTTCGCATATTGAGTCAATTTGATAAACTGGTGTAGTACCCTATCAAGGCAAGCCAGTTGCTCCACGGCTTTGGTAAATATGAATTTTAATGAGTTAATCAAAGGCCCATGTAGTGAACATCACTGTTAACTTTTGGCATTTTAGGTTGAATCTGCTGAGCTTATTGAACAGTGTAAAACTCAATGAGCAACAGATGAGCGATATGACAATTGCTTGTCCTCATTAAATAACACTAAAGAATTAATAATAAGGCTTTATTGATCTGACGGTATCACATTATTTATTTATCAAATAAACAAACGGGTTATTCTACTAACCCTTTCTACTTGCTCTATTCTTTCCAAAAGACCTCCCCTTCTCGTTCTCACCTTCCTCTCTTAATCCTCAGTATTCATAGTCAGTTTCAACCCTTCAGCTTGGTAATTCTCTATTTGCGATCAGTTTAGAGTCTTTATTCTATCATCAAGCTTCAGCGGAATTCCCTCTTTTTTACAAGCTATTCATACTCTGATCAATTCACTTCATATTAACATAACCTACCTCTCAAATCTCAAGGCTCACCTCATTTCCTAAACTCAATCTTCTGGATATATTGCTTATCGCCAAGTCATATTGATTTCTTGATAGAGGCATTGGCAGGCAATGGCTGAGGCAAGAGGAGAGGGGGATAGATAGTGTTCTAGGTAAGGCGCAGGTGGGACACACAAATGGCATTATATGATTGGTTCTGTGGGCATTGAGGACACTGGAACAGCCTCTGCACAGTGGCGAGCAAGGCCACTCCCATATGAGGCAGCAATTGCAAGCACAACTGTGTTCAGTGCTACATAATTTTGGCACAGCCACGGTGGATTAAACAGGAGGAACAACTGGAAGGCATGCGTTGCAGGGAGCTGATGGAGTATAGCTTTATGGGGTTGTATGGCCCAATGGAGGGCAGGATGGGAGGTGGGAGCGCGGCGGACACTTTAGCATCTAACAGATTAAGGATGTCTTTACTTGGAATGCATAAAAATTAATATCTTGAAAAAATGTAATGTATGGCCATCTGCTACATCTTCTTAAATGTGATGGATGGTGACCCAAATAATGGCATATACTCAAGGGGACTTTGTTGAAGCAGAAAAAAACAAAAAACAGAGTTAGGACCAAAAACGCTTTTATCAAAGTAGAAAGCACTCGTGAAAGGTAAGCTTAAAAACTTAGAATTTAAAGATGGGGCTCTTTGAAATTGGAGAAATCTTAAATAAAAAACGTTGAGGGGGATCAGCACAGGACAGAGAGAGAAAAAAACTAATGAGTTGGCAAAATTCTGGTTGTGCAATCAGAACTAGATTTTTTTATCTGATTAACTGATTAATACACGGCCAAGAGATCTGATTATTTTATCATTAAGGGACTAACGCTGAGCTCCAAAAGTAAGAGTCCAAATTCTCAAAACTCATTTTGAAAACCAAATGCCACAATCAACTTAAGTCAGATTATGACTATGTCTCCATCTTTCAAGGAGTTATTGTCATGTTTTAGTTTTTAAAATTGAGGCGTTTTTAAAGAATGTGACTCAATTCCAAGCATTTTTCATTAGCAGAGCTTGACAAAACTCCTTTTATTGTATAGTACTGGACTTTTCAGTTATCTCTAACTGTATATCAGATTGAAAAGACTACTTGATGATGCAGCCTGAAATTCCACCTCTTAGTCCTATGTCCCATCATACATCCAATTTTTCTAACCCTTGTGTCATGGAAGTTACCATGAGTATACTAGATAGTAATTTTTACCATTTGGTAGAAACCACGCCAGTATAACAACACAACATAAATTAGACATAGAAGATCAAGGTTTGACATGGCAATTAACCCACTTTTATAGATGATGATGACTTCAGAAATTTATAGTCAGTAGGGATGACGTCAGCTGCAACTAGTTGATATCTGGCAACAAAGGAGTTTTTTTATGAAGATGATGAAGTCTTTGACACCACAACATGAAAATCAGTCTCATTTATACCTTCAGGGTGTGAAATAATTTACAAATTACTATGATGGAATAATGACTGAACCAATTACCTCCAATGAAAGCAATCAAACCTTCACTCTGAGTATTACCCAAAATGGCAACCAACCAATATCAAGAGACGGTTGAATACCTGAAGCAAGGTGCCTTGGAGCAGTGCCATTGTCTGAACATTGACTTAAACAGATAATTACCAATTTAGGTAATGAAGCAATAACCAGAAAGGGTATTGCTGCTTCAGATCCAGAAGAGGTATTGAGCAAGGGGCCACCAAGCATCTTGGTGCAGGGATTACCACCATGAGATGGAGCTTGCAGTTTTAAGCATTGAAGAAAATGGATTCAGCCACCAAGGGTGAAACCAAGAAGAGACTCACAAGTGATTTGCAAGACCCCTACAATATTATCAATCCTCACTCCAAATTAATATCTGTTTTACTTATAATTCATATGATGATTTTTTACAAGAAGTATAAACCACTTTTATTCTGTTAGAGATTGTAAACCACAAAATATTAAGTATTCCTTTTTTTCCACTTATATTAGTCTAAATTGAAGAGATCATTAACCAGTCTGAAATCTAAAAAAGGCACCCATTTAATAGAACATCTTGGATTGGTGAGAACGCCAAGGAGGAGTTTGGTCAAGGTTCCCTTGAGACTTAAGTTAGGGCCAAATTATAGAAGATATATTTATGAGTGTCAACAAGAGTACAACCAACAGGGTGCAAACAGTTCTAAAGAATATCAATGCTACATTGGGTAGCATCATAAGAAGATTTATTCAGTGATAATGACCATGCGCTTTCAGAAGGTCGCCTGGTGTCTAATTTTTGCATGACAGAAACTCTCCGCAGTAAGTTTGTTGACCAAGTTAAGCGAGCAAAGGGTGACAAGCTGATTGTGGTGCTTACTACAGAGGTGACACTATTGGACTAGAGTGAAGTAAATGCGATTCCTCAAAAACAAATTGATAATGAAGACATGTAAGCCTATCTTGGGTAAGATTTCTCTGAACTCCTTGTGAGATAGAAGGAAATCATCTCTTACAAGACTCTACACATTGAAAATAGAAGTAGAAAAATTCACAAAAATAACTTGGGTTTTTCAAGGAGACCGCTTGAAGGGTCTTCATTACAGTCATACGATTGTGATTTTATCTTCCTCTGGAAAGAAGATGAAGAGCACTATCAAAGAAATTGAAGATAGACTGTTATTCGTTAAAAAATGAGAAAGGAATAAACATTTGCGCATTGAATGAATATTGAAATTGTTTGGACCAGCACAATTCCATGATGAACACCTTTGACAAGAATCTGGATGAGTTGAAATCTCAACTTCAAATTGTACCGCATTCAGACCCTACCTCATCTTGTGCAGCTAATTGGACAGTGACACCAAGCTTGGCTACTCTTGTTGATTTCTGAGTCAACTTTCATGATGTGAGCTGAATCTATTGAAAAGGACCTAAACTTCAAGATCTACTTCAAGTTCATGTATACACCTGGTAAGAGAACTGTTGCAATTAAGATTACAACTGATAAAGATTTGCACAGTTATAATTGCACTTAAATACATAAAGCTGTGTGATACAGTATACCTTGAAATAAATGTGAAGCTTGATAAAAAATAAACTTTATAAAATATAAATTCTCTGAATCTGGTGTGGTCTCTGAGTACTTCCAGCACTGGAGATCCATTGTGAGCGCAAACCAAAATTCCACAGATGATGGTAGATATTAGAATGTTCATTGGCGCGTTCATCCCCCAATACAAGGCCCTTTCAATTTATACCTTAGCCTATAGTATTTCAGTCTTTCCTGCAGTTCATAATTCTGGAGTTTATCATTTGTGGTCTGGTAATGGTCTGTTTCAAGTTGCTGATGTGCCTGAATGGTCATCTGCCTAACGTTGGGTACATCTTGTTGGTTGTCTGACCAACATTGGGTAAATCTTTAGGTTATTGATCTTTGGGTTGCTTATGAAATATTGACTGAATAATTATGGTGATATCTGATTAGAGGGAATAAGATAAAAATTTGAGGAAATAGATCTACTGTTTCTGATCAGATCGGAATTATTTCACTAAAGGTCAGAATCATTTTTTTAAATTAATGCTTAGATTTGGTTTAAAATGCAAACAAAATATCTGATGGAAGATTAATTTCAATTGATCTTTCAAAGGATACAGATAGCAGGACAAGGGTAGCGGCAAGTTTTATTGGGCATTAGGTGTAATATGGCTGGGGTTAACATCCTATGGTTGGTCAACCCATACTCCTCAACTGGAACCATCACAGGTTTCTTAAATGTGTAAAAACAGTATGTATTGCGCAAGTGATTGCCAGAAACCCTCACGTACAATGCTGTATGAGTCACAAGGCTCAAGAAATTTTGGTGCAAGTTTATGCCCTGGATAACATGGATTTTATTAAAGAACATTATTCTGTTAGATTATAGAGTGATTAAAACATCTAAAATATGAAACAAGACTTCCTACTCATGAAAATGGGAAATAATGAGTCAGACACTAAATATGCCGCTCGTTACTACCTAAAAGCTCACCAACTATGATCAACAGGAACTGTATCTATTGAATGTAAAGACGGTGCTATTGAGCTCCTGGAGATGCGTCCTGCTTGAAGAGGACATAAATTTAGCCATCAAGACCGTGATGTCACTGAAGGTCATCAATGAAGCTTACTAAATGTTTAGAGAATTTTTAAAAATGGAAAATAGGAATCAGGACAATCTCCAAAAAGTTCACGCAAGCTTCACTTCACTCATAACAGGACTGAGAAACCTAGAGTAAGACTACCAAACCAGTAGAGCAAAGGCCATGGAGAGAATCTAACTTCAACAAGTGCCATAAATTGGGACAATTTGGCGCTCTTGTTTAATGAATGCCACTGAAAAGAAGGATGTATCCCCTACCAAAGATGTTACCAAAGCAGTGAACTAAGTGGATCTAAACAAAGAGGAAGATGATCATTAAGATGAGTATATAGTAAAACTCTCTTTAACCGCTCAAAGTCACTTTTGAGCGATTTTAAATTTAAGTTTATTTATCCACAGCCATCTGCCCAAACTTATTCTTTGATGTCCTTGGCTCTGCCGCCTGCCACCCCAGTGTGGGGCAGCAGTGCACCCCCACCTAGCGTTTTCCGCCCTGTAGGCAAGCGCGTTCAGATGGGTTCAAACAGCCCGCCCACTGATTCCAACCGTTTTGTCCCCCCACGAGACTTAGTGCTCCACCTGGCGCGCGTCCACCCTTCTCGCCCCCATCCTCTCGCCCTCCCTCGCTCTGCTATTCGCTATTGCCTCAGAGTGGACTATGGGCGTTTGTTCCCATATGCTGATAAGGCAATTATTGACCTAGCCACTACAGCCTTTGCGCCAGCTAGCTTTATAGACTTCCGCCCTTTTAAGGGCTACTTTGACGTTGGGTTCTAATCTGAGGAGGATGCTGAAGCGGCAGCACAAACTCCTCTAAGTTATAAAAAAACCCCATTCCCACAACCCGTACTCGCCTCCCTTCAGACACCACGCTAGTGGTATCCTTTGCAAATCTCCCATCCCACCTTCCACCCCAAGTTTTGTATGACCAGTTGGTCGCGGGGCTCATGGTTTATGGCACTCAGCCCAACCTCATCTTTGCCATTCCATCTGGTGAAGAACGCCTTGCTGCTTCTCGTGCAACAGCCACCATTATACCACACCACCCTACCATAGCCCAACAAATCCCACCCCGCGCTAGTGTGGCTGCAGCGCCTGATCATTTCTTTTGGCTCAGGTCGATAATGGTAGGCAGATTTGTTCCCTCTGCTTTGGCCTCGACCATGCAAAAAGAGCGTGCCCTAAGGCCAAATCCGCTGATGCAGCTTCTGAGCCCCCCTCTGGAGGTTCAGTATGGGGCGCTTTGCTGCCCCCTCCCACCCTCCAATCTCGTTCAGTGGGCCCACATGGAAAATCAGCCCCACCCAAAACCTCCAGCCTCACTCTCCCACCTAAATCTACCCCAGCCAATCAGAGCAATGCTGGGACCAACATTCGCACTCAAGCAGCTGCCCATTCGCCCAATCCTACCCACTCAAATTTAAGCGCCACTATTCCAGTGAACCAAAATCCATTGGATCTATTGGCTGAAACTGACGAATCAGGTAATATCCTCATTAGTAAGCATACAGGTCAACCTCTCTGCCATGGCAATTATGGTCGGGCAGAATTTTTCCTTCTTGACTTCGATGAAACCCCTACCCCTCGCCATTTTGCTCCTCTACCCAATACAGCCCCCTTCTAAAGTGACCACCAGCTCGCCTTAGCTGCGGTGGCCTCTCCTCATTGCCCAAAACTATGCACCGCGGTGCCCAGTCAGTGGCTCAGCTCCAGCATGGCCTGCCCACCATCTTCTTCCCCCCGACTTCCCTGAATCTCCCTGCAGTGACATCTCAAAACTATTTGATGATGCTGAAATCGCTGTTATGAATGTCGCAACGCTTGCTTCATTCAACCCCTCAGCCAAAATTACCCGCCACAGTATCTCCCTTTTCACCCAACTTACTGAAGCCCGCAAAGAAACTGAAGTTCTCCTCTCAGCTTTTGTTGAAACACTTTCCCATCATTATCTTAATGCAGAAGTGGAAAAGTCCTACTACGCTGACCTCAGCCTCCACTATGCAGATGCCCCAACGCCCTGGCTCTCTTCTCTGATCCGGTACTGTAACCAACACCCCTTGATCGAGGCGGGTCTTTCTGAAAACCAACCCCCCAACCCCTCCTCACCCTCTTCCATGGTGGGTTAAACAGTTTCTGCTTCCCACCTGGTTAGTAGTTTGTTTTGCCGTTTTGAGTGTTGTGATTGGTACTGTCCATCCCCTGGTTGGCGTACCTCAAATAAATTAAAAGATGAGTATATAGTTAGTGAAGGACACCACTTACCATTGGAGCCTAGTGCGATGGCTTTATTTTCAAAACTATGAGTGAATAAAATTTTTCAGAATTTATTTAAATACCTACTTAGCACAGGCCGCACAACCTACTAGGATCTTCAACCCCATTAAAGAAAGAGAGAATCTTGTAATATCTACCTTCAATAGTATAGACCCAGAAACTGGGGTGACACTAAGTACACAACATAGACAGAAACTCTGAAGCAGTATGAAGAGTCAGCCACTGACGTTTTGATGGCTGAGACCTGTTTGGAAAAAGCCTTATGAATGTCAAAGCGATGATACATAGGGTTCACATCTTGGCTGTGCTAGATATTGGAGCGGCTGTTAATACTATACCATCCATGTTGATGAAAAATATTAAGCTTAAGCTATACATAGCCTACAATGTCAAGCACAGGAAAGCTGGACCATATGTCACGTGTACCTTAGCAACCTTTTAATTTTATTTGGGGAAGGCTGACCATGGGACGAACACTTCAAACAAACCCCAACTATAAAACACTGAGAAAATAACGAGGGGCACCCTAAAGTAAACGTAGCTCCCTCCTGTTGACAGCATGACTGCCAGTGGAAGGAAGAGGGGGAGTTACAGGGGAGGCTGGGCTAAAATAGAGCACAAATGGAGGAAAGGATCTGACAAGAGTAACCAGATTAGGAACCAGGATGACACCAACCGGCGTTAGTGGGATGGCAGGTGGCCAAACAACCAAGCTTGAAAGTTATCCATAATGTGAGAATAGAAGCGATGCACAGCTTCACTTAGGGTTGGGGTAGTGCCAAAGAGTGCATCAAGGTTAATGGTGTGTATCATCCATATCGCTATTGCAACAATCAAGGTGCAGAGTGATGGGTGGATAGAAGAGAACAAGGAAAAGCGCGAAGATGGTTTTAAACAGGCTGAATACCTGTTCTCTCTCAAAGCAAAAGAGGTTCATAACATCCCACCTGATTGCCTGTGAAGGCGGGCAATCTTCCAAGTGATGGACTAATGTCCCGTATTAACCACATACAATGCATGAAGATTGAGAGGCATTGGACAACTCAGCCATGAGGTACACTTTTTTCAGGCATCTCCACACATGGACATGAATTTGGAGTTGTAAAAGAGGATTGTGTGTGTATTGCCAAATGTACTTCTGGGTCTCCAAAGAGTATTGGATGTCGATCTTGGTAAGGTGGTCCACACTGGCAATGAGATGGGGACGTTGGGGTACCAGGTTGTTTAAAACGATTTGCCCATGGACTTCTTGTTTGAAACGGGGAGTATGGCGACCCCTCTGGGCGATGTGTCCACTGATACTGATTCTCCACTAAGAGCTCTGCATGGAGAGGAGAATTTGTTTGTAGTGGGGTGACGTCCCATGAGGGTTTACGCCAGAGCGATGCGAAGCAAGATAATTTAGCAGAGAATGAGGGTGGTAGGATTGCTGAGGCCCAGGGCGCAGGGAAAAATGGAGAGAGCTGGCGTGACTAGTGGTGGGCAGGGAGTGTGGTGTTGGTGACTGCAGCGATACAGGTGTGATTTATTTTGGTGGCATGAGCCTCAAAGTTGAGCAGGTCATATTTTACTATGGCGAGGGCCAAACATTACATCCAGGCACAATGGCGGTGGGCGTCCCAACCAACAACTCTTGTAAGAAGGCGTATAAAAAGGTGAAGAAAGAGTGGGAAAAAATGATAGCATAGGCCACAAACTAGACTTTGGACAGGAGCATAGAGTTGGTAAGCACAACCCAGCCTGTGAGGGTAGTCTGGTGGGCTCTGAGGGATGCAATGCTTTTAGTGACATTGTCTAAAATATGGTGCTCCATCACTGATGAGGCATACCTTCCTGCCTCCAGCCACATACCCAAATGGCATCCTTGACTAGCAGTGGGTCTTGGCATGAAAGGGAGAACAAGTGGGGCGGTATGGAGTGGGCGGGACAAGCGAACCTGTGAGCTAGCTGCTGAAGCATGAAGGTAATGGTGTTCTGGTGACCAGTGGTCCTGGTACCAGCTGAGGATAATGATTTTAGTTTTGGAGGTGTTAATTGCAGCGTTAGCGATCCTTGAGTAATCCTGGATAGTAGCCTCTAATTTGCATGCATCTTAGTTGTTAGAAACCCCAAATACACAATCGTCAGCAAATAGCCAGCATCTTAACTGATGCTTGGCCTTGCACATGACACCAGAAAGGCGGGCATTCACATTGCATAAAAGTGGGTCGGGGCTTGTGGGAATCCATCCAATTCTTGCTCGCTAGTGCTTGACACCCGCTGGATTCCACAAGAATTTATAAAAATTTAAATAAAAAGAGCTAATAAAGTTGGGATTTTTTATAATTTTATTATTAGCATGGTAAAGGAGAAAAATGATGACCCTTGACATCCAACTATTTAGTATCAAAGTAATTCAAGGGTCAAGGGGAGTTTGAGAATAAGTTCAGATTAGCCTAACCTAGTCCAAATTAGGAAATATGAAGGAATAGAGTATCATATCTTGGGAACTTGCTTCAGAGCAGCAGAACGAAGGAAGAGAAATTCTGATTGGCTCGAATGTACCCATGAGGTAACATTTTTAGGAACTTGGGCCAATCCCCATCTGGGAATTTTCTTGCACCTTGTAATCCCCGCCATGCCTATAAAAGGGGGACCACACAAAGGTGCATTGGAGAACTTTTTGGGGTTGGGGAGTGTTGTCCAATGATTGCCCTAAGGTCCATGGTGAGGTCAGAGTAATCCAACCAGGGGATTTTACGTTCAGTTCCCATAGAGGTTCTGAAATAGTGTTACCCCAATTAATGGGGTTCCACCGAGAGTCAGCCAGGGACCTTTGGCCGATTTTCCTCAACTTTATTATTACGAAATGAGCTTTTAGCAACATCAGAAAATCGTAGATGACCAACATTTCCCTTTTTCAGTGGAACTCAACCTAAGATATTCTTATTTTTAAGCTGCAAAGTCAAATGCCCAACAAGGCTGAAGTTATACAATAGTGGCTTATAATTTCCCTTGGCGGAGGCCCCTTTGAGGGTGAACCACATCAGTGAGGAAGCCAGTGCCATGCATCATAATTGTGGAAGATTCTGTAAGCAACATTACCCAATTAACGAACCAATGGGGAAGGTGTAACTTGTAGAGTCAGGCTTTGAGGTAATCCCAGTTGACCCTCTCATAAGCTTTCTGATGGATTAAGAAAACATGTGCACCAGTAGCCATGGATTTGCAGACGTTGGCTACAGTGTGTATGTTGTCCCAAATAGACCGCTTGGGAATGAAACTGAATTGCTTAGAGGAGATTTTATCAGAGGCAACTTCCCATAGCCGGTTGGCCATAATTTTAGTGAATAATTTAGTATCTGTGTTAGTAAGTGATATGAGGTTCCAGTTAGCCAAGTCCAGCTTGAACCCTTTTTTATACAGCGTTAATGTGTATGCTTCCTGGCCCCCAGGAAGGAGCGCGTTTCTAACAAGCACTGGTTTATTGAGGGTAGCAACAAAGATGATATTATTTAAAAATATCGCTTATAAAACTCATATGGGCTCTTTTCTGAACCTTGCCATTTCCTGTGCGGGGCACCGCAAATGGCATACCAGAGTTCATCCCAAGATCTTAAATTTATCAACTCTGGGTAACAGGAAATGGTTCAGATATGTGCAATTTCTAGGAACTCATCAATTTTGGGTAGTTTAACTGATTGGAGAGATACAATTTAGAGCAATAGTTTTAAACTATGATAGCCACTTTAGCTGCAGTTTCAGCTACATAGTAGTCTGGCTGCCTCACCTGTGTACAGGCCAAGCTCTGTCACGGTGTGAAGATTTTGGAAAAATAATTGGAGCACATGTTGACCACTGTGATATTTTTAGCTTTGAACTGAACACAAACACAATGATTGTGTTGCCTTACAGTGCGTTGATATGAGCAGGCACTTCTGTCCACTTATGACCCCAAGCCAGGCTGTAGCCTGCAGCAGGGACATTGGTCTCCAGGTGGTCTACTTCAGCCAGCGTATGCTTAATGACTGCTGAGGCAGCCCAAGGGTGACGTGATGAGAGGTGGAATGCCTGATGGATAATGTTTGCTATAAAGGTTAAAAAGTAGTAAGTGTGTCTGCACAGAACAGTGTGGTGAGCTCTGGTGCCAAAGTTTTGTTGTCCAAGCCATGAGGGAAATCTGATTGACTTGATCTTTGCTGGACGAAGTTTGCACCACTTTGGTGCCTGTGCCGCTGGGTTTTACAAAGATAAGGAAATCAAAACCAATCCCTAGTCATATAGTTCAATTTTTGTAGTCATAAAGTGTTCAACCTGAGACTAAAAGTTCAACGGGGCAAGAATAGTGTCAATGTGGGACATAGACCTTAGCTGAACGTTGTGCACATGGGGATGGGACATGTTTGGAGTATCAGTGCATGTTTGGGTAGGATATCAAACAGTCCTAAAGCGGCTTTTAGAACGCGTAGTTTGACATGCCCCTGTAGGGGGTGGGCGTTGAAGGCCAGCAGTCAGTGCCAGGTTGGCCTAGCAATTCAGGTTTCCATCTACAAATGAATTAGGAGGAAGTGTGTTATAAATTTGGTGATATCTCAGAGATACGCCAAGGGGGTTTTACGCAGGATTCAGCTCACTGAGCAATAGGACTGATGATATGATAATCATCATCCTCAAAACAATGTAATAAACTTTCAATAAAATAGAGCAATTTCTCTGATTGCACTCTTTCTTTAATATGATAACTACAGTGGATCCTCACTGTTCTGCTTGCTCTAAACTATTAACAATCTCCTCTCTTCAATATTTTCATCTTGCTGATATCTCAGCAATTTTCAATGATACCAGTTACTCAGCTTAGTAATTTGTTCCACTGTATCTCATTGGCTCTGACCAATCTTCACTCATTAAATTCACGATTGCTTAATTTGAAGCGATTTACCAACTATCTGTTGTAGATTGAAATCTCCTAATTGCCCCATTTGGAAGCAATCCAATATCCATCTGTTCTCATACAATATTGCCTCATCCTAAGGCACTTGGATACTCATATTCATGATCAAACTTGGCGAATTTTACTCATTCCATCATAACAACTTAGGGCTTATTGTCCAGTTATATCAGAATTACAACATTACCCCCCTTGACTGGATGATAAGACTCCTATTTCTTAAATGCCCAGGGAAACTTCGTGTGCATGCAGCTTATGATCATCCACTCTTGTGGTCCTTGATAGTATAAATGTATGCACCAATCTTCTCCTTATCTTCAAATGGCTCAATCCAGATACTATCCAACTTAAACTTTCGCCCAAACCTGTGTTGATCATTGAATAAAACCATATCTACATCTTTGAACTGAGATATCCCACTCCGCTGTACCTGATCAGCAGCTGATTCTTTATCTTTTTGGCTAAGCTGAAGTGTGCTCTATAGTTTTCAATTTGATAAGAATAATGGCAAGCGTCGTTAGATAATGTTGTGGGTCCATTCCGCCATATCTTTTATGCAAGCATAGAGCAATGCCAGAAGATCAGGGTATCTTCCATACAGCAATTGAAAGAAACTCTTACCTGTGGTGGAATGGTAGCTGATATTATATGCAAAGATGGCGGTGGACAGGAGGGAACTCCAGTCTGAAGGTCAATCCGCTACCAGTTTACAGAGTATGTTAACCAAAGTCCCATTCACTCGCTCAATCACCCCATTAGACTCAGGGCGGTATGGGGTTATCAGAACCCCGCAGATGGCCATAAGCACATTTAGCTTTGGAAGGATGTGGGAAGTGAAGTTGGTCCCATCATCAGTAAGAATGAACTGAGGGCAGCTATGTCGTTGGATGATACATTCCATAATGAACTTGGCCATGGCGACTTCCCCCAAATCCCGTATTGTTCACACTTCAACCCACCTGGTCAAGTGGTCAATCACCACTAAAATGTACTTTGACCAGTTATCTCCCATTGGCAGAGGACCAACAAATCAATAGAAATTGTGTGCCAAGCAAAGTGCGGTTTCACCTAATGATACACAGTCTTCTGACGGAATGGCTTTTCCACTTGGCACTGGTGGCAGCTGATAATCATTTCAAACACTTCGAAGCTCATGCTTCCCCAATACTAGTGAGGGTGCAGCAATTCCAAATTCTTGCACATGCCACCATTTCTGACTGCCCTATGTGCACTCATGATAATATTGGGTTATGCTGAAGGTCACAGAAAGTTCATTGTCAAATTGCCAATCCATTTTTGCAACTCACCATTCTTCTGGATGGTATTGGCTCACATTGCATTCAATGCCTTTATAACCTGCGGTGGCTCATCATCGTACTCTCTGCTGAGCATCTTGTCATACATTATGTCGCTCAAATCATCCTTAACTGCAAATTGTTGTTAGTCTTAACAAGCAATCAACATTCTGTTGTTTGGCTCCAGGTCAGTGGAGGATCTTGAATTCATAAGACCTCAGTTTGGGGGCCCACTGTGCTAGGCGCTTCTTTAGGTTCCTTTAGATTCTGCAACCAGAGCATTGAAGCATTATCCATTACAACATTGAACTTCACTCCATGCAGATATATCCTAAATTGCTTATATGCGTATATCACTGCTAAACACTCCCACTCAGTCATGGTATAGTTACGCTCATGGCAGTTCAGACTCCAACTGCAGTATGCAACGGAGTGCTCCTCCCCCTTATCATCTTTTTGGGATAGGACCGCCCCAACGGCAAAAAGGGAGACATCCTTCTGTACGATAAACTCTTTATTAAAATTGGTATAACACAGCACTGGCTCAATGCTCAGTGCCATACAAATTGTATCAAAGGAGCATTGATGGCATTCCATCCATTTTAACGTGGCATCCTTCTTTAATAGCTCAATCAGCAGACCACCAATACAACTAAAGTTAGGGATAAAGTGGTGGTTATAACTAAAAATTATTCGAGGTGGGTCAACCTTGGGACAAATATACCACACCAAGAATTTTTCTAGCCAGTACAGGTTTCAAACTCAAACCTGCACTAGATGTAGAAGCAGTTTTACCCGCCCAGCTCGCCACTCTTTGTGGTGGTTATAACTAGCCATCATTAAAAACACTTGTATATTACGCTTATTAGTTGGCGTAGACATCCTTTAGATAGCCTCCACTTAGGCCGGTTGGGGGTTCAGCCTAGTTGCATCTACCACAAAACCAAAGTACTCCAGTTAGTCCTTAAAAAATGACATTTATGGGGCTTGATTTTAAGGTTGGTATCTGCAAGTCAGCGGAAGATCTCTTCCAGGTGGGTAAGATGCTCAAGGAACTTTCAGGAAAATACATTTTTATTGTCAAGATACATGAGAACGCATGCCAGCTTCAGGTTGCCAAGGATAATGTCCATTTCCCGTTGAAATGTAGCCAGGGCGTTACACAACCCTTGGGGCACTTGTTTATTTGAGAAAGCCCCTTAAACGTGATAGTGGCGCATCTTCTTGTTCCACCATGGGCAACTTGATTTTGCCAATAACCGGATATCAAATCCATTTCTGAGAAATAACAAGCTTCCACTAACCAATCCAAAGCATCATTGAACAGTGACAAGGGGTATGAGTCCTTTGAGGTGATACTATTGAGCTTCCAGTAGTCTATTACTATGCAGTTGGTGCCATACTTCTTTTTTACACTTAGAATAGGTGAAACCCATGAACTCTTTGATAATATTTGAGCATCTTTTGATCTTGCAGCTTTTCCTTTTCCTTTGTAACAACGTCCTCAGCTGCCCTCAATCAGAAGATTGGCCGAGATCTGATGGGAGGATTATCCCCAGTGTTCACTTGATGGACCACACCTCAAGCACACCCTAAATCATGATTGTTGACAGCATAGATCTCCTTATATTTCTGAAATAAAGCTTCCACCTGATATTTCTGTTCTTCTAATAAACCCATTAAAATCTCACATGGTCCGACTGCCATTATGCCAAGCTGCAGCTTGATGGGTAGGCCAAACCATCCAATGAACTGAACATGTGAACCTGGAGAACCTCCTTAACAGTGTTCAAATGTAAATATGCCACCATTTGGTGCCAGCGTATTTGCATGGGTCCATTCTGGAGACTTTCTACCATAACCTTGATCTCCCTATGTCCTGGGAGTATAATACCTGGAGCCATGTGAGGCTCAAGCTGAGATTGCTGGTAAGGGCCAATAACTTCCCCATAAAGCCCATCAGGCACTTCTACCTCTAAATCAGCGTTTATTATTACTTATTACCCGGAGAAAATATATATATTGACAGCATCTCTGAGCGGTAGCCCTTGGTATTCATATATTTGATGCGTAGGTTTTTGTTCTGCTCTTAAGTTAATGGTAACTGTTAACTTTTGGCGGATATGGCTTATTTCCGCTGAACGGGTTATGCAGGGTTTAGCCCAATGAGTAACGGTCAAATGGTATGAAGATCGTTGGTCCCTCAAATAAACGTAATAAGCTTATATAAAATATGAGGCAATCGCCCCAGCTTCATTACTTTTTATTTTAATATGATCTAACTGGCAGACCCTCTCTCCTTACACTCTCTACTTGATCCTACTCACCTCTTCTTTCTTCCTCTCTTCTTCTTCTAAAAACCTCCCTTACTTCTCTTTCCCACTCAACCTTTAACCCTCATTGTTCTTCAACGGATTTGACACATTTTTCTTAGCCAGTCTCTCTTTGCTATCAGTATAGAGTTCTTTTGATCATCGAGGCTTGAAAGGAATTTCCTTGAGTAGTAACCCTAAGTGATTCAATAAATTCACTTCGCATTGCTCTAGAATATTACTTGACCTCGGAGCTTGCTTTGCATCTCATTAAGATCCGCTAGAAAACTAGCTTATCACCCAGTCATATTGAAATCTTGACATTACCCCCTTGACTGGACAATAAGCGCCTATCTCTTATAGGGCCAAAGGAACTTTTCATGTACTCAGTTAATTATCTGACCACCTGCAGGTTCCTTGATGGTGTAGGCGTCAGCCCCAGACTTTTTGAGGATCTCAAATGGTCCTTTTTATATACTGACGTGATTGTTCCTTCTTCCAAACCCATGTTGGTCGTGAAACAGGACCAATTCCCCTACCCTGAACTGTGGAAGTATGCTGCGTCTACCTTGATCAGCTGCATGATCCCGAATTCTCTTGTCAATACTAGTGGAATATGCCTCAGTTTAGAGTTTAATCAGCGTGTATGTTAAGGTAGACAAATAGCGGTGGGGCTTGACTCTTCTGGTATCCTCCACACAGGAGTAAAGCAATGCATGCAGCGCTGGATGTCATCTATAGAGCAATTGAAATGGACTCTTACCAGTTGCTGAGTGATAGCTGATATTGTACGCAAAGACAGCGGTGGACAAAAGGGTGCTCCAGTCTGATGGCCGCTCATTTACAAGCTTGCTTAGGATATTTACTAGGGTCCCATTTACCCATTCTACCATACCGTTAGGTTCAGGGTTGTAGGGGGAAGTTATAACCCTGCGGATTGCCATGAGCTTGTTCAACTTGGTCAATATATGTGATGTGAAATTGGTCCCGTTGTCCATTAGGATAGATTGCGGACAACCATGATGCTGTATGACACACTGCAGGATGAACTTGGCGGTCATGACAGCCCCCAAATCTTTGATAGCCCTTGCTTCCACCCATTTTGTCAAAAGGTCAATGGCGACTATTATATATTTGGAGCGGTTTGCGCCAGTTGGCAAAGTCCCCACCACATCTAATGAAACAGTATGCCATACTAACTGAGGCTTGACAAGCTGATAGGTGGTTTTATGGTGACATGGTTTCTCCACTTGGCTTGATGGCAACAACCAACCATCTTAAGCACATCATAGTACATACTCTTCCAATAGTAGCAGGGTCACAAGAACTCCGGTGTCTTTTTCAACCCTCCATGACCTACCGCTCTATAGGCATCCATAATTATTGCAGGCCTGGCAAAGGGCTTTGGGAAACTCAGCATCAATTCCCCAATACGCTTATTTATTTCCTCATTGCGCAAGAAGGTACCCTATCTAAGCCCATCTAACACTTTGATCACAGGCAACGGCTCATCATGATATTTACCCACAATCATCTTTTCGCACATTATGTCCGCCACATCTGCTGTAATGGAAACGGTGGGTAATTGGGAAAGACAGTCCGCATTATGATGCTTCACCCCTGGCCAATGCATGACCTCAAAATCATAATCTTGGAGCTTCATAGCCCACTGTGCGAGCCACCTTTCAGGTTCCCACAGATTCTGTAGCCAGCGCAAGGAGGCATGATCTGTTACCACTTTGAATTTCACCCCGTGGAGGTAGACCCAGAATCGTTTATATGCATAGATTACTGCTAAACGCTCCTGCTCAGTCATGGTGTAATATTGTTCAAGGCTTTTAAACAGCGACTACAATATGCAATGGGGTGCTCCACACCATCATCATCTTTTAGGATAACACCAATCCTACAGTGGAAAGCAAAGCATCCGTTTTCACAATAAACTCTTTTTTGAATTGGGGTATTGCAAAACAGGCGCGCTAACCAACTCTGTTTGTAATACATCAAAAGCAGTTTTACTTTGATCCATCCAGTTAAAGGCAGTTTTTTAAGTAGCTTAAAGAGTGGAGCCCCAATAAAGCTGAAGTTGGGAATGAACCGCCAGTAGTAACTGACCATCCCCAAGAACACCTGGATATTCCGCATATTGCTTGACCAAGTCATCTTGTGGATGGCTTTCACCATGGCCAGCTGAGGATTAAGCCCTTTGGAGTCTACCACAAAGCTGAGGTATTCCAATTGTTCCTTAAAAATGGCACTTTCGGGGCTGAATCTTGATATTTGCATCAGCAAGGCGGCGGAAGACTTGCTCCAGGTGTCCAAGATGCTCCATGAATGTCCGCAAAAGCACGCTGATATCGTCAAGGTAGATAATAATGCAAGGCAGCTTTAGGTTACCTAAAATAATGTCCATAGCCCGCTGGAATGTAGTGAGAGCATTACACAAACCCTGTGGCATACGTGTAGGCTGGAACAATCCTTTTGAGGTAATTATAGCGCACTTTTCTTGTTTTGCCATTGGCAACTCAATCTGCCAGTACCCCAATATCAAGTCCATAGCAGAGAAATACTTGGCCCTACTTAAACAATCTAAAGCATCGTCAATTCATGGAAGCGGGTACAACTTTTTTAATAATGTTGTTAAGCTTCTGATAATCAATTACTACTCAAAAGGAGCCATATTTCTTTTTGACAAATTAGCACCAGAGATGCCCAGGGACTTTTTTTACGTCTACAACATTCCCTGTTCCACCAATGTATTTCTGCAGATACAACTTCTTCTGCTGCTTTTGAGCAACGAATAGGTCATGACCTGATAGAAGGTGGTCTCCCATGTCCACCCAATGCATGACCCCACGAGTGCAACCCAAGTCATGATTGTCAGTTGCAAAAATGCTGTGATACTTCTTGAACAGATACATCACCCTGTCCTTCTGATCCTCCAATAGACCAGATAACGCTACCGTAGAACCACAGTCATTATGCCAAAGGTGGTTTTTAAAGGCAAGGTAAGATCTTCCCAAGAACCAAAGTTGTGAAACTGGTAGATCTCATCAATAGTGATCAGGTGCAGATAAGCCACCACTTGATGCCGTTGAACCTTCATCACCTCCTTCTGCAGCTTCACTACCAACAACTTCACTTCCCTCTGCCCTGGTAACAATAACCCAGGAACCACATGAGGTTTGAGCTACAATTGTTAATAGGGTCCCACAACCTCTCTGTACAGACCTCCCAGTATATCAATTTCGAGCTCTGTCCCAATTATGACCTGATGCCCAGAAGGGTTAGCCAAATCATTCTCAGCTCGTAGCGGAATCCCCTTGTACTCATAAAATCTGGTTTGGAAGCGTTTGGGTCTTCCGCTTCATCCACCAATACCTTACAGGAATCACACCATCGCTATAGGCAAGATTAATTTGACCAGAGCGGATTATGTCATCTGAGACTCCACTGGGAGTAAAATAGATGGAGATCCGATGCCCCAGGATACTGATGGTTTCATCTGCCATATTAACCACAGCCCCAAAGTGCCTCATAAATGCAGCACCAATCAACATGTCATAGTGGTTATTAGGCAACACCACCGCTGGAGCAGATGCACCAGCTGAACCAAACCTCAAGGGCAATGAGCTATATGCACCTTCTGAAACAGTACTCTGTGCCCCTGCAGTCCCATACACTACTCAGTGGTTCACATCTGGCTTCAGCGGAAGCTTAGCCACAAGCTTGGTGGATATTATATTGACAAAAGCGCCTGTATCAATGATCGCCCAAATTTTGTTATTCTTTATGAATATGTCACAATATGTGCATTCCAAATAAGAAGAAACTTGGTGTTTGTTACATAAACATCCAAGGGCTTCTGATTGTCCAGAAAATTGAGATACCAACGCCAACATGAGGATACGCTTGGGCAATCTTTTCTATAGGAAGCGCCACCTCCACCCCCTCCAATGCGGCGACATATGCGGAGGGTTCACCACTGACCATACCATTTCGCTCAAAAATTTTCCTGGCGTACAGCTTATGCACATCTTGGAGGAACCCCATGTCTGCAGTATTGGGATCTCTAACCCGCCTGGAGGCCAAAAGATGGTAAGGGATCTGTTGATATAGTAGATCCTCAGAGTGTGCCCCAGGGCTGACACAAAGTGACTCATGATAAATATCAGGGACAATTGCATTTGAATCAGTGAAAGCAGAGCGTCCCATCTCTTCTCCGCTCGCCCTTTTCCCTGTTCATTTGGGACAACGGATACTGCATGGACCTTTGGTTTGGACTGACAACTAACCACATAATGGCCTGTTTGGCCACATGAGAAACAAGCGTTTAGGACTGGCACTCATCGCTGGATCACCCCAGAAGATCTAGATCTATTATTAACCCACGGTGTTATCATGAGCTTGAGGATAAGCAGGTTGATCATAATAGGGACAGAAAGGACCCACCCATGAGTTAAGTGACCGAGGAGTAACCCACAGATTGCCCCAATATTGCTGGTATCCTTTATTTAGCAGAATTTTAGTGGCAGATGCAGGATCCTTCTGCTCCACATTGGGAGAACTAAAGGTGATGGATAGATGGCGTAATTGATGGATAATTTTAGGTAACCACGCATCCTCCTGAAGAGTGTATGCCATAGCATTATACAATTTGCGATAGGGCTTGATAGCCGCCGTCATCACTATGCCCACCTCCTCATTAGATAAGATGTTCGCACCCAACAACACATGAGCCTCATTAGTGAACTGCTCCACAAATTGGATTAAAGACTCATTTTTTTTCAAAAATATATTGTTAAAAAGTCTGCCTTGCATGAGCCATTTTTGCTTTGCCCCCAAACAGGCGAATTACAGTCTCCTTCACCTCATGGTAAGCTACAGTACTATTTTTAAGATAATATGTAACTTGATCAGCACCTGAAACATCCAATGCGGATAACAAACAGTTTAGCTTTCCACCAATTGGAAGCCCCCTCTATGGAAAACTCAAACCGCTTGAAAAACCCATCTATGTTACCATCACGGTTAAATGGGGGCAGCCTGTCGCTGCAGATTTCCTTTTCCTAACAACCTTATCTAATTTATACTCTGCACAGTCTAGCTGCTCCGTCGTGCTGCTCAAAAGGTTGGCAAGTTGGTTGGTATGGTCACCTACCAGGAGCAGTTGACAGAAGGCATGGTTGAGCTGCTCAGTAATATTATTATTCATCTGAGAAAGCACTTTTTGCGCCTGAAATAAGGTATCCAAAGCAAGCTTCAGCTCCCCATATTGAGATAATTCAATAACCTGGGATAGTACCCCATCAAAGCGAGCTGGTAGCGCCATAGGTGCAATGAAGTATTTAATAGTTGATCAATGGGCCCTATGTAGCGAACACCATGGTTAACTTTTGGCGGATATGGCTTATTTCCGCTGAACGGGTTATGCAGTGTTTAGCCCAATGAGTAACGGCCAAACTATATGAAGATCGTTGGTCCCTTAAATAAACGTAATAAACTTATATAAAATATGAGGCAATCTCCTCAGCTTCACAACTTTTTATTTTAATATGATATAACTGGCAGACCCTCTCTCCTTACGCTCTCTACTTGCTCCTACTCACTTCTTCTTTCTTCCTCCTTCTTCTTCTAAAAACCTCCATTATTTCTCTTTGCCACTCAACCTTTAACCCTCGGTATTCTTTAAAGGATTTGACACATTTTTCTTAGCTAATCTTTCTTCTCTATCAATATAGAGTTCATTTGATTATTGAGGCTTCAATGGAATTTCCTCAAGTACCAAACCCTAATTGATTCAATTGATTCACATTGCATTGCTTTAGCCTATTACTCGCCCTCAGAGCTCGCTTCACATCTCATTAAGATTTGCCAGAACACTAGCTTATCACCCATTCATATTGAAATCTTGACAGTAATGAACCAAATCATTCCATCACTATAAGCAAAGTTGATATGTCCCATGTGCACCAAGTTTTTTGGCACTCCGCTAAAGATGAAATAAATTGGGATCCACTGCCCCTAAAATTTCAAAGGTTTCCACTATTATATCAACAACAGCACCATAGTGTCACATAGAAGTGGTTCCAATCAACAGGTTGTAATTGCTATTCAGTAACACTACCGCTGGAACTGCAACAACAATTGACCCAAACTGCAACAGAAGCATGCTGTACGCTCCCTCTGAGACCATGCTTTCTTCGCCCACAGTCTCATACACCATACGATGTTTCACGTCAGGCTTTAATTCCAACTTCGCCACCAACTTTGTGGACACTATGTTAACTGGATCGCCTGTATCAAGTATAGTGTGGAAATGGGGTTTTTTGCAATGATAATGTCACAGTACTTACATTCAGAGTAGGATAAAGTCTGATTGTTCACTACATGAACATTCAATGGATCACTTTATCCAAATAATTTTATTATACCCTCACCAACTTTAGGGTACCCATTAACAATAGCATCCACTGGGAAGGCGACATCTACTCTTTGAAGGGAAAGTGCATCTGCAGATGGGTCCAGTTTGTCTGAAGAACTTTGTTCAACCATTTTATATTCGTATGGCTTTGGGTGCCCTAGAGATCTTTCATCTGGTGTGTCTTGGCTTATGTTTGTGTCAGTAATCTTCTCCCCCACTGGCTGCTGATATAGGAACGTATCATCATACTGGGGGCTTCCACTGAATATCTTTCAGTATAATCAGAAGGGACGTTTGAACCAGGGATAGTGGAGGTAGAGAATCTCATCTCTACTTCTATCTGACTTTTTTCTGGTCGCATTGCTCCTACTGTACGTAATATACCCATTGTTTGGGGCAACCACGTGTCAGGTGCCCAGGGTGACCACATTCAAAATGATTTACCACATAGGGCCTGCATCCATAAATATTGTAAGTTGGTTCATGCGGGAAGCTGTACTGAAGGTTCTCAGCGTAAGCAGGACAAGGGTGATAGAATGACTGCTGAAAGTCAGCGTAATTAGGCCCAGGGCTGTAGTTAGACCATTGACACTAAGCAGGTATGGGGTGGACTTTTAACTGTTGGGGGTAATTTGGCAGAATTTTGAACCAGAAAGGTGAATTTCTATAAATAAGATGATCTGATGATGGTAGTAGAAGGGTTTTACTATGTATTGGGCATAGAAATGTTGGTGGATATATGGCGCAGAACTGAACAATTTTAAGCAAGGGTACATTTTCATCCAACATTGGGGTCATGACGTTGTACAGCTCGTAGTATGGTTTCACAGCAGAGGTCATTAAAAAGAATAGGTTGGATTAAGATAAAATTCTTGCTCTAATTACCACATGGGTTTCCACTGCAAATCAATCAGCAAACATGTTGAGAGTCTCATTATGCTGAAACCCAATGGTCAAGCATTCAGCCTTCCGATGTGACACCTTTGTGGTACCCCAAACAATCACAACACAGTATCCTTCACTTCTTAGTATGAAATGGAACTGATTGGAAGATAACAGGTGACTTGGTCAGCACTTTCAACATCCAAGGTGGATATTACCAGTTTTGCTTTTTGCCATCAGAAGCTCCCTTTATTAAAAACTCAAATTTCTTAAAAACCCATTAATATATCCATTGCAATAAAATGGAGGCAAGCTATCACTAAAAACCTCATGAAAAAGCTTATCCTGCCTTTTGAGCACAGCATCTAAAGCTAGTTTAAGTTCCGCATATTCAACTGGGGTAGTATGTCTTTAAGATCCCCTGTCCATGAAAGCCTGATGCGTCATGGCCTGCTACTGGAGATTTATTTTATGTGATTGATCAATGGGCCCCCTGTAGTGGCACTACTGTTATGAATTTGGCAGTATCTTAGAGATACTCTGAAAGGGCTTTGCACATGGTTTAGCCCACTGAGCAATAGGACTGATGATATGACAATTGTCATCCTCAAAACAAGTTAATAAAATTTAAATAAAGATAGACCAATTGCTCCAACAACACTAGCTTATCTAATATGATAACTACAGCTGATTATTGCTGTTCCACTTGCTCTAAACTATTCACAACTCCATCATTAAATTGTCTCTTCTCGCTAATATCTCAGCAACTTCAGACAATACCAGTTACTTGGCTTAATAATTTGTTCTGGCGTATCTCAATGGCTCCAGCTGATCTTCATTCATTAAAGTCATGATCGCCTAATTTGAGACGATTTACCACTATCCATCATACGTTGAAATCTCCTAATTGCCTCATTAGGAAGCAGTCCAATACATCCTTTCTCACCCAATATCGCCTCATCATAAGGCGCTCAAATAATTATACTCATGATCAAACTCACCGGATTTTATTTTTCCATTGTAACAACTTAGGGCTTTTCATCCAGTCATATCAGAATTATAATAAAGTGGAAGGTAAGTAATGGCTGAGAGAAATTCACAGCATGCCCGAACATAGGGCAAGCATAAATATTAATGATAGCATACACTTCTCATCCCATGAAAAGGACAAATCAAGCACACGCCCATCAAGGTACAAATTTTTGGAAATGAATTTAAAACTATGGGTCACTAATATAAGCACCCCACAGTGTCACAAATAAAAATAAGGGAGGGATAGCATGGTTGCCCATTTTTCTCGGCACCATGTGGATAGTGTGTTTCCTGAAAGGCCAGGATGTCCACAGGTAAATTATTCCTTAGAAAACTCAGTTTCCTAGAACAATATGGCGAGGCATTGAGTCCAGCAATGTTCAATGTCCCTATCATGAAGGCTCCCCCATTGCACCTTAGGTGCTATGGAAAGGGCTCCCTTATCTATCCTTTGCCGCTTTCTCAGCAGCAGTTTTTTTGGACTATGTCTCTGTTGCTTTGTACAAGGTCTTGATGGAATTCTTCACACTGGGTGGAGAAGTAGTTTAAAATTTTCTGTTTGATGTTTTGTTTTGACTTTTCGAAAATTTGTGCTCCTGTGGTGCATCATCACAGATCAACAAAATTTGGGAGGGAATGGGTGGTAGAATCAATTTCATTTGATGCTTGGTAATTTTTCTCAGGTAAATCTGACTCATTCATCAAATCTTCAGGTTGGTTGGCCCAATCTGATTGAGAAGATTCTTGAGTGACTTCAGCAGCAAATGATTCAATGTCATCCTGGGTCTGGGCTATTGGAATTACAGATGTGGTCATAACGGATGCCTTGGCTGCTGCTCTGCAGGCCTGTTTGGCCTTCTTGCACTCCTGCGGGGACACAGGTTTGATCTGAATGTAACACAAATGCGCACCCCAACATTAAGCCAGCGTCAGTATCAATAGCTGGTTCATAATGGGAGTCTGCGCTGCCCATTGTGTCAGGTAGAATTTTGTTTTTCATGATGCCCTCTATGGAAGGGCCTGTGTGAGCCTTATGGCCAAAAGTGCTACAAAAAGGTACAAATAGGGGGTGCACTATTCACTGTGACTCAGAATGGGCAGTATTCCTGCCCATCAATAAACACAACTGCGCTGTGGAATATTTGGGTCAAATATCTGATATGACTGCGGATGGGGTGATCACTGAAATCACTTTGCCCATGCACTGGACTGGTATAAGTGTAAAGCGTTGCATTTCAAAAGTTTGGAGTTCTTAATAGCTTTTAAGCGCATCCATGAGGTGGTGCTCCAGCACTGTGCACTTTATCGTTGTGTGGAGAAAGTCAAAGGTTACAAAATTTGGTTCTGTTTGGTTCTCTGAGTGCACTTTGTCTTGACCACCCATTGACCATCCTGGATGTCTACCACCACACATACCTGTGCAGCTTCGTCCGCTGCTTTTAATTTCAAACCTGAGATCCAACCAAACCATGGGTCATAGAATGCGGTGAAACATATACTGAATCTGGGAAATGGTTTGCACATCTCCACAGAACAAACCCCAAAGTACCATTTGATTAATATCCAGGTAAACTCAAACCCCACGCTTCTTTGATGACAGGGGCTAGAAAGCGGAGTTTTGATGAACTTTTTGCATTTTTCTCGCCAGGCTAAAATCTCCAGGAGAAACTCACTGCCAGTTTTTTATTTTTATCTTGGCCGTTGGTGTTGCCAAGGCGTTTACAAACTTTGGATGGTGCAGAGCCTGATCCTGTGCCCTTTACTTTGGTATCCTAACTGCTACTCAACATTGGGTGCACACTAATCTCCTCAAGGAGATTATCAAACTTACCTAATCTTGAATCAAATTAGCTGCAATTATTGATTGCAATGAGCGAGAAAAGTTTGCCTTAGGAACTTATTCAGCAATGCCATTAAATTTTGTATGCATGGTTAATGGAAAATTGATTAAGAGCTCTGCTAGTTGGCAGGCTAACCAGTATGAAGACGGGTCATCCCTTGCCGTTTTACCTTAGGCATGAGGCCAACAGTGCTGGATGACCCCTTTGTGTGTCACCCACACCATTTGGGGATCCCCCAGTCTAATCCTTAACCAACGAAATAAATACAAACTTATAACAAAAGGTAGATTAGGCAAATGGAGTTATTATTGTAAGGGAAGATCCAGGTATTTATACTATCTACAAAAGGGCTACTGCGCCCATCGTTAACCTATTGGCTCTTTCGCTGGTTTTCTCCAGCCAACCACTCATCTCATCCTTCCACTGCGCTTACTCACTTCCATAGCATTGACCCTCTCACCCCATCCTTCCCAATGTCCAAATTAGTTTTGGCTCATACTCAGCCTTAAGTCGCTGATGAGCCATATAAATGATTAATATAAATAAACGCCAAAATTTTAATTTGGCCTACAGGTTGATAATCATGTATTGGAAACAGCTTCAGTTTCTAAGGTTGACTCAAGATGTCTTGCTTTCTCACTGACATCTCATCTCAACTCTTCTCATTTGATTGATTAGGAATCGCTTTATTCAGGCAATAATTGATTATAATAAATGAGGCACCATAAATAACCTTGGCTGCCTTAAACTCATAATTTTTGAGACTTCCAACATCGAATTTTAATTCATATGGATTATTCTTGGTTATTAGTCGCTGGTGATCCTTATACCAATTCAGGCCATCAATTGGCTCTGCTCAATCCTATCTTATAAACTCAGAGGAAAACTTGGATTCAGATCAACCCAATTTGGGGAGCAACATCCTAGCAATCACATCAAACCATATGAAATTAAGTCAATAAGCCATTCCACTGGGTTTAACCATATCATCCCAAATAATGACTATTTATTGGAGTATTCCATCTGGTTAAAATTCTTACATTTCCCCCCACTTAACCATATGGTAATCCCCCTAAAGCCTGCCTCGCCGTGTGGGGGAGGCATCCAGGGCTTGCCCCTCCCCACCACCAACAATTCCTGGAACTGAACCACAGTAGCACATTCCCGATGCCTCCTCACCAGCTCATCAGCTACTATGTCAACAACCAGAAGAATCCCCTGTAGTGAGCACCACTTTTGGAAAATCAACTATGGGCTCTGCTAGTTGGCAGGCTGACCAGTATGAAGACTGGTTGGCCCTTGACGTTTTACCTTAGGCACGGGGCCAGCAGCGCCAGCTGACCACTTGGTGTGTCACCTGTGCCATTTGGGGATCACCCAGTCTAATCCCTAACCAACGAAATAAATATAAACTTAAGACAAAAGGTAGATTAGGCAAATGGAGATATTTATTGTAAGGGAAGCGCCAGGTATTTATACTATTGCAAAAGGGCTATTACGCCCACCGCCAACCTATTGGCTCTTCCGCTGCTTTTCTCCAGCCAACCACTCATCTTAGCCTTTTGCTGCGCTTACTAAATTCCCTGGTGTCGATCCTCTCGCCCCATCCTTCCCAATGTCTAAATTAATTTAGTTCATCCTCAGCCTTAAGTCACTGGTGTGCCATATAATTGAATAATATAAATAAACATTAGATTTGTATTTGGCTTCAAGTTGATATTAATGTGCCAGAAACAGCTTTGGTTGCTTGGATTGACTTAAAGATCTCAGCATCTCACCAACATCTCTTCTCAACTCATCTCATTTTATTTATTAGGAATTGCTTTATTCAGGTGATAAAAGATTATAGTTAATGAGGCACTGGAAACAACTTCAGCTGCCTCAAAATTGTAATTGTAAGATCCACAAACATTTATAGCAAATAAAGTGGATCATCCTCAGCTATTAGTCTCCGGTGATCCTTATACCAATTTAGGCCTTCAACTGGCTCCTCTTGATCCTATCTTCCAAACTAAGCGAAATACTTGGATTCAGCTCAACCCAATTAGGGGAACAACTTCTTAGCAATCACATCAGACCATACGAAATTTAGTCAATAAGCCATTCCACCAGATTGGTCATATCATCCTAAATAACAATTATTCATTAGAGGATTCCATCTGGTTAAAATTCTGACAATGGTTATATGGCTCCAGCAGTGGTTCTAGATTATAATCACTATTATTTCTTAAATGACATTCAGTTCTAATTGAGTTTAGTGCAAAAGATTGACTTCACCACTTGTACCGTGAGCATAATTAGCTATCATTTAACACTGGTATTCAATGATGAAGATGCCAAATCGTGAAAGCAGAGAACATGCTTGGCTGAACCAATTAGTTGATCTACTCAATAAACTACACCCTTAAGGGGAAGGGCGATAAACAACTATCTGCAATAATTAGCGCAGAAGAAGGCCTACCACAGAGCACATGTGAGGCCATAGAGGTCATACCTGGTGAACAATTCTGGATGCTACAGTTGATTCATGTGAAGATACCACAAACTTAATACCTGTAATCTTCAGTCATAATGGGATCAGAGAGCAGGATCCAAGGATACTTTCTGGATTTTTGATATCAAACACATCAGAGAACTGACTCTCGCATTGATAAATTTCGCTACCCAACCTATTCATGTTAAGAAATAACAAGTCGTCACCTAAGCTAGATTGACAAGCTGCAATGCCATCAAACCAGTCCACATTGTTGGAGATCTCAATGAACTAGGATTTGGGAAAATGACCATCAAAAAGCAAAAGAAATTGGACGATCTCATGGATGAATCAATGACACCTTCAGCACTGGACTAAATAACTACAAATTGTGCAAAGGAGAAGTTCATAGGATGGACTTCAGATCTGCCATTTTATTTAAGTCTAAACAATACCATCTTTCAAAAGCTGAAATATAATTATTACTAAAGATCTGAATCAGCTCTCAGAAGCCAGCTTAATAAGACCCTTGAGACCTGGGATTTCTCACTGTTCCTGGTATAATAAAAGGATGGAACACACTGCGTGGTTATGGCAACCCTCAATTGAATGAAGTTACCAATAAATAATATATCCACTTCCTTAAATAGATGATGCTCAAAGTGCTAGGGAGGATCAAAGTGCTTTTCAACGAGTGATAGAGCCAGTGTTGGACATTTGCCCTCACAGCTGAAAAATAAGAATGTTTTGGGGTTAAATTCAGCCAAAAAGGAGAAATGTTGGCTATTTGCAAGTTTGCGATACTAAGTTAGGGGATTTAATTAATACTAGTGATAATATCTTCCATAAGACCCTGGATGATTCTCGGTGGAACCCTGAAATTTGGGGTACCATGATTTTGGATTCTTCTCAGTCAATAACCAAAAATCGAGCAGTTGGATTTCTCTGACCATGTGGTGGACCCTGGGGGCATCTATCAGGTGGTATTCCCCTGGATGCAACCAGGTCCATACAAGAACTTATGTGGGTCCACCCCCTTTTATAGACTTGGCAGGGTTTTCCAAGGTGCAAAATATTTAGCAAATTGGGATTGGATGAAATTTATCAAATTGTTACTTCATGGGTATGTCCTAGCCAAAAATGATTCCCCATCCATAATTCAGCCTAAGTGAATCAAGTATTCTGAGCTTTGATAGGCTACAATCCTATATTTCTTGTTTCAGATAGTAACAAGCCATTCCAAAATTATTTTTATTACCCTTCAACCCTTGAGACAGTTTAAATATAGATTGGTTGGATATTAAGGGGATTCGTTTTCCTTTCTTATTCTACACTTACTAATATTAAACCTAAAAATACAGCTTTTTATTAGTTTTTTTAAATTAGATAGCTGTTGTGTAATCCAGCAGCGTGAAGCACCAGCGAGCAAGAACTCAGCTGGATTCCTATAAAGTGGTGATCACTACAGGGGCCCCTGAACACCAAAAATATCTCAATAATGGAGGATTTTAGATTGAGAAATCCTCCAACTCTTCCATTTTCCAGTGAAGTATTAATAGTTGCTATGGAAAAGCAACTCACTAGCGCCTTATCCTGTCTTAAAGAGCTTGAGCAGCGCCCCTTAAAAACTCCCTGTAAAATACAAGTACACCCCTGGTGAAGGAAGTAATGCTTCCTTTTTGTATGTATATGAAATCTCCATGAATAGCGCCACTGATAAGCAAAATAAAATCCAACACATCCTTGCATGTTTAAGTCATTTGGCACAAGGAATAATAGATCCTTACATGGAAAGTCTGCATACCTGGGCAGAGGTAAAAGAGGATCTCTTAGCTAAATTTGGTTCAAAGCAGAGCCTTAACAGGGACAAACAGGCTCTCATGCACCTTGGTATGTATGAGGGCGAAACAACCAATGCCTTTGCTGAGCAATTATACCTCGCTGCGCTAAGTTTCAACGGCTAACATGCTAACCCAGGATTATGCTATCTCTGCCATATATCTGGATTAGCTTCTCAACCCTCTCTTGCCAGACATATCATTTCAGTGAACGTTACTTTAAAAATATCTGCGACATAAAGGAGGCTCTGTTAGACGTTGCTGATTTTCATTCCTGTGCAACAATAAATAAAGCTGATGTGGAATCTTCAGTTCTAATCATTGAGGACTTTTGCCTGTATAACACTTGGGGGTGAGCACACCTGTACCTGTCCCAGTGTAAAATGCTTCCTCAGTGCGATTAAAAATGATATCACTCCCTCCTATACTTTGTAACCCTGTAAGGTAGTTAATATCATACTCCCGCACAAGCTCACCAAAGACGCTGATCCTTCACCTCCATCTAAGCTAGTAAATGCGCGCACTAAGGCTATCCAATCTCATGTGGCCGTCTCCCCTACCTCAATAGTGGCTTTGCCAATTGTGTAGTATATTCTTGGGGATGAATCTGAGGGGGCTGATGATGAAAACTACTTTTTTTGAGAGCTCCTGCAGAAGTGGAGGTCCCTGATTGATTGAACGCTAATGAGTAGATGAAACCATACCTGAGGAAACGTACTTAAGACAAATATTAGGGTGCTCAAAAAATTACTGAAAATGTTAGCAATGGTGATGCGTTCTTGACTGGCCTGATTTGACCTCTTCATTGGGTCCATACCCTAAAATCCATCCTGGTTAAATACCCTGAGACTTCTCATAAATTAACCTCTACTTTCCGACTCAAGGACGTCTTAGCTTTGTATCCTACTTTGGGGGAACACTCACCAATGTTGAAGGGGTAAAAAAATATGAAGGATCCTATTGGCTGGTTATCTCGCTGGGCTCTAAAGCTCCAGAATTACAACATGAAGATTGAACACCGTTTGGGACCCATCACATGAATTTTATTAGTTTAATCAGCTGCCAGTCTTTAACCTTTGATAATATTGAGGCGTAGAGGTTACATGACCTCTTAATGACCCCCAATGAATGGGAGGATGAGGATGAGCCTGTCCAGAAGATATTAGCCTGGCACTCCCATAACACAAAAGTTGTGAGCGGGAATTTGTATAAGCAGGTGGTGGCTAAATGGCTGACTTACATTTGGCCCTCAGAATGCGTAACTGCTATACTAAAAACTCAATTCACCCTAGGTTATGGAGGGGCAAAGAAAACTTATGAGTGGATTAAGGATCGGTACTATTGGGATGGAATACTGACATCTATTGTTGATATCTTGGAAGCTTGCCTCACATGTACTAAGCAATATGGTTTCAATACTAGATACCAGTATCAACCAACTACCTACAAACGACTGTTTCACAACATCAGTTATATTGTAGTAAGTCCCCTTCCTCAGACTACTAGTGTAAAAGATTTATCCTAGTAGTCATTTACCACTTCACTAAGTGGGTGAAAGCCATTTCTCTTCCTGATAAAACAGCCAAGGCCACAGCCACCTTTTTCTTCAAAACAATTTCATTCATCACAACTGCCCCCTATATACTACTCTTCGATAATGGTAAGGACTTCACCTCCAGAGTAGTCAAAATCCTGCCCACATCCATGGGAGCCCAAAAACTTTTCTCATCTCCATATAATCCTCCACCAATGAGACCATGTAAAGAGAAAATGGAACCTTGGTTTCTCATTCTAAGAAAAATGGCCTCCTCTGATCCTCTTCACTGGGATTAATACCTACCCAGTGCTTTTATGGAATACCAGATTAGCTATCACCAGACCTAAAAATGTCTCCATTCCGTGTCTTATATTGTTGGGAACAAGGTATATCTGCCCTCTTAGCTAAAGATGTATTCTCTTCTAGAGTTAAGGAATTTAAGAAAGTCATAGAATATTGGCTCAGCGCATAACCAACTCCAATCTGAAGCTATGACCAATTTATCAAAAACAGTGACAAAAGAAGAGCAGGCTGCCAATGAGCTCTGAACTGTCAGGCAAACAGCAAGTAAGAATTAGACTGGCCTGCCAGCCCAGATTCCAGAGCATCCAAATGGCAAACCAGAATGCCAGAGGCACTGCTGCTGGTATGACAAATATGGAATTGGAAGGGAGATTAATTTTTTTTAGTACTAGATGGTCCCAACCCAAGGGGGGATTTATCGATGTAAGGGAGATTAATTTTCAATAGATAAAAATGGGATTTTGGGGAAGTTGTTTTTATTGGAAAATTTAGGGAAGGAGAATCAACCAACAATTTTCTCAGTATGATGTGTGTGATTAAATAGTCATCGATTTTGAGGGAAAAAAAGCTGGGATTGGGTTCCGCAAGTTTGACCTAAGTGGTGAATTATTTGGGAAATGGGTGGGTTAGTTCCCTGGGAACCAATATCGCAAAATTTGGCAGCAGGCCGAGGTACAATCAGTTTGACCCAAGTGGTGAACTATTTGGGAATGGGCAAATTAGTTCCCTGGGGACTGACATCGCAAAATTTGGTGGTAGACCGAGTTGCAGTCAGTTTGACCTAAGTGGGAACTATTCAGGAATGGGCAGGTTAGTTCCCTGGGGACTGACATCACAAAATTTGGCGGTGGGCTGAGTTGCGGTTGGTGGCATTGCATCAGGTGCAATGCCCAATTTTCTGGCAGGAAGCTGCCCCTTGGGGGTGATGCCTGATGGATTTGGGAGGGGGATTTTTTTGATCTTTGTGTAAACTAAATTGCAACTGTCGGGCATTCTGGCTGATAGCTCAGTCTTCATACCTTTTCAACCATTTGAAATCTGAGTATTGGGCTGATTGCTACTCGAATTATTTGCAATCAATTCTATTTTGGCAATCTCAGCGCAGATTTCACTGATTCCTCATAAAAGTTCTGCTGAGTTGAGTGTGGGTACTGGAAGCAGGATCTGAAGCGGAAGGGCTATTACCCAGCGCTCATCTACCACGTGAGCGAGATCGCCCTGAGTAACAAGGGGTATGGCCATCCTCTTTGGTACCTTCTTGCTTGGGAACAGAAAGATGGCCCAATCAATGCCCAGAGGATGTTCACTGGAACTTAAGTGAACCCCCCTACCTACATCCCATGTGTTAAACATGGTATTATACTACCATAACCGCGTCACATCTAGAAGAGGTTATCTTGGATCAATTTTGGAGGCTCCTTAAACCAACACCTACAATAGAGGCAATGAGTACTCCATAAAATCCTTGACTACCAGGATTACTATCAATCAAGTACATGGTCAATTCCTATGGCCCTATTATCCACCCAGTATTCTTGAGTGGAGTGATTTCAGACATTGCCCTCATAGCTGAAAAACAAGAATGTTTTGGGTCAAATTCATCCAAAAAAGGGAAATGTCAGCCATTTGCAAGTTTGCAATACTAAATTAATGGATTTAAATTTTACTAACAATAGTATCAGCCAAAAGGCCCTGGCTGATTCTCGGTGGAACCCTGCAATTTGGGGTAACATTATTTTGGATTCTTCTCAGTTAATAACCAAAAGATCAAGCAGTTGGATTTCTTCGACCATGTGGTGAACCCTGGAACTTCTATCAGGTGGTACTCCACCAGCCACAACAAGGTCCATACAAGCACCTATACAGGGACTACTCCTTTTTATATGCAAGGCGGGGGTTCTCTAGGTGCAAAATATTTAGCGAATGGGGAATGGCTGAAATTCATCATATTGTTACCTTACAGTTACGTCCTAGCCAAAAATGATTCCCCATACATCATTCAGCCTAAGTGAAGCAAGTATTCTGAGCTTCAAGAGGCTACAATACCATATTTCTTATTCAAACAGTAACAAGCTATTCTAAATTTATCCTTAAATTCCCTTTGACCCTCATGACAGTTTAAATACTGATTGGTTGAATATCAAGAGGATTCATTTTTCTTTCTTATCCCATGCTTACTATTAAAAAACTTATAAAATACAGCTTTTTATTAGTATTATAATTTAAATTTAAAAAGCCATTGTGGAATCCAGTGGCGTGAAGCACCAGTGAGCGAGAACTTAGCTGGATTCCTATAGTTAGTGGCTACTATCAGTGTTAGGAACCCAACGTGCAATGGAAAGACATGGCTTCCTTGTGGGCATGCTAAGATCCAAAAGGTTAAATGCAGTCCATAAGGAATTGTGGGGTTCACAGTTTTCTTGGTTGCCATGTTGAAAGAGGAGTTGGAAAGGCTCCAACCCAGTAAATTGTTTCCCATTTTACATTTTACTTCAAATAATATTAATTAGACAGGTCGATTTGCTCACTTTTGGTTGAATCATAGTTTGAAATTTAGTAAAAACAGCTCCACTCATCATCACCATATTCAAATTTCCTACGTCAATACATTTGATGCCCGCTGCCCCACATGGGGCAGTGGTGCGCCACCTCCTAATGTTTTTTGGCCATTGCTGAAACATGATCGGACTGGATTGGCTAGCTCTCTGAATTCTTCAGCATGCTATGTCCCTTATAAGGACTTAGCCTTACATCTCACTAAACCCAGGCGATGCCATGCTGCCTCCTTGTGCTTCCCCATAGCAACATGTGATTCAGCCTTCAGATTGAATATGGCAAGTTGTTCCCTTATTCATATAAAGCAATTATCGAATTAACCCAGGCTGTTATGCAGTCTGCAATCTTCATCAATCCCCACCCCTTCAAGGGGCATTTTGATCTTAGCTTTTCAAGTGAAACTGATACTGTATTAGCATCTACGATCCCCCTAGTGTTCCAGGGCACCCCATTTCCAACTATTAGTACCTGGTTGCGCACTGATACCACACTTGTGGCTCAGTTTGCAAGCCTCCCTACCCACCTACCACCTAAAATTTTAGTTAAAGAATTTATTACTGGTTATCTTGATAAAATTCCAATCCCATGGTACAATTCATGGTTCCCAATGGAGCCTCTTGCTTTGCAGGCCCCTGTACCTTTGTGACTATTCATCCAGTATCAATAGAAATATCTCTCTCAATCCCCCTTGCACCATTATCCCCTCTTCCCCATACCATCCTTTTTAGGCTCAAGTGAATGGAGGACACATTATTTGCTCTACATGTTCAAACTGGACCATTTGAAGTGGCGCTGCCCCTCCATCTCTTAAGCTGTGGCATCCTCACTTGACTCTATGCACAATGACCCTATTGGCATTTTAATAAGAAATTGCGATATTCAGGTGCTATGGAGGCTACAAAATTATTCATTTTATGGCTCTAGCAAAGATAGAAACTTGGCAACGAAGTTATTATTTTGTTGCATTAATAGATTCCAATAGGAAATACAGAAATCTGTTATAAATTGGCCAAATATGAGCTACACGAGACAAAAATAGTGTACTTTATTAGTTAGAAATGAGGGATATTTATAGGGGCAGATTTAGTAATTTTTCATAGAGATTTTTGTGCTTCAACCAAGGTAAGATATTTTCTAATATATGATCAATATTGCTGATTATTATATACTTGTGATGGTCAGATCTGATAAGATTCTTATTAGATTAGATTGACCTTCTTGTGGGGGGCTTAGCCCCTTCAGATTGCTTAGCCTCATCCTTCAGAGGAGGCAGATAACCCTGAAGGTTCAATTGTCAGTCTATCCAAGAATCAGATATCTCTGACGGGGTTTTTACAATCTTACTAGACCAAGACACCAAATCTCAATCCTAAATAATAATTGGTCACCACAGTTTTACTCCAACAATGCTCCCCTCAAGATCTTGCCTAGGGGCACATACTTAAAAAGAAACATACTATGAACTCTATTGATAATAGTCCCAGTATCAATAGCTGAAATGGAGTATTCAATACCCCAGAGATAAATAATACATTAAGGACCAGCCCATAAGGTATCAAGTTTATAAATCTGTCCTCCAGATCTCTAATGATAAAAGAGTATAAGATCCATAATTTGATATTCAGGTAACTTAGGTCGAATAGCATTAATTCTAGTTCAAACTTTTAAGGTTGTAGCAGCAAGAGAACTCGAGGCTAAGGCTTAAACTCTGATAATTACATCAGCTAATCTCTTCATAGCTAAATTAGTAGTTTGTGGGGTTGCAGCATCAAGTATAGATTGTACACTAGAGGATAAAATAGGACTTTGACTGTAAAGAGCCTTGAAGGGAGACATTCCAGTTATATGTTAGCTAACCCTATAGGATAATATAGTACTGTGTAAATAGGGATTCCATCTACTAGGATCGTTGGAGGCCATCTTAAAAAAACGGCTAAAAGGATACCATTTGCTCATTCGACTGCACCATTAGTGAAAGGATTGTAAGAAGTTGTAAATGACAGATAGGTGCCCATTAGTTTAGTAGGCTCAGATACCACCTGTGAAACAAAGTTAGTCTCATTATCAGATAATAAAACTTTCAGGCTACCATGCTGGGTGAAAACTTGCTTAAAAAGGAAGGACGCAGTAGCCTTAGCAGCGACAGTGGAAACTGAGACAGCTTTAATCCATTTGGTAAATGGTCTATAGCTAATATAATATACCAATGTCCATAAGTAGCAGTAGGGAGAGACCCACCACTCAATACTCACGGTGGAAAAAGGTTCTGAAGGTCCCACAATTTTGTGTTGGTATGTTGGATTTCCATCACACTGTTGTTTGCAAGTGAGACAAGTCTCCAACACATTATGCACCGTTTTCAGCATGTTATCCCAATAACAATAATTTTTAACCACTGTAAAGTCTTAGCGACAACTCCATGCCATACAGTTTGATAAGCCTCCATAATAGTATCAGTCCTCGCAGAAGGCTGAATAGAAGGCAGCCATTTAGATCCCAATTGCTTATATAAAGAACCTTCATTAACTTGAGTATTCTTAGTTAAGGATTGTAGCTTCGCTATAACGTCCTTAGTTTCATGATACCAAAGATCAGGTTAGCCAATCAGATCATATATACAATCTTCCTCAGCAGTGAATAAAGTTAGTATAGGTAATTGAGAAAGTCCATCAGCTTTTTGGTGTATAGCTCCAGCACTATTTTGAATAAGAAAGTCATAACTCTGAAGCTTTAACGCCCATCTTGTAAAGCGTCCATCAGGATCCTTCATTTGTTGTAACCATTTCAAGGAAGCATGATCTGTGATGATAGTGAAATGTTTGCCATAGAGATAAGGGCGAAAATTCTTGATGGCAGATAGGACTGCGAGGCATTCCCTCTCAGTAATGCTATAATTGCGTTCTCCCTTGGAAAGGGCTTTGCTAAAATAAGCGATGGGATGATCAACCAGTTTGGAATAATACTGAACCATAATAGCCTCAATAGCTACATCACCGAAATTGGTAAATAAGATAAAGGGTTTTGAAAAATCAGGATAAGCTAAAATTGGGGCGCTAACTAAAGCTTGCCTCAAAAGGTCAAAAGCTTTTTTATTTAACTAAGATAATCTGACCAGGGGACGGACATTACTAAATATATGTAAAGCTAAGGAAATAACTGAAAAATATAAAATTGGGCACCCCAGGGTACTCAAGTTACCCCTGTTGCCAGCGGGACTGCCAGGTATGGGGGTTGGTGCACTACTCTGAGGGGGTTTCCCCTGCTATGGAACAGGTGTGAAGGAAAGGGTCTGTGTGGAGGAACCAGAGTGGGAACCATGATTCTATGAGCGCTTTTTGCCTTGGTCTCATATATCCATAAAGCCAGGCTTGGAAGTGCTCCAGTAAGTGGACATGGAATCTGTTAATAATTCCATGAATGGTTGGGACCGTGCCCTTGAATGCATATAATGCAATTGTGTGGATTGTCCACATTGCAATGGGTATTATTAGGGAACGAAGGGTAGATGGGATTGGTGACCTAATCTGGAGCGCGAAGATGCTCTTTAATATTGAGGATTCCTGTTCGTTTTGAATCTTGAGCAGGCGTGCGACTTCCTGCCATATAGCTTTGGTTGGGGGCATGTTTCTAGGCGGTGATGTAGAGATCCCTCCCTCCACATACTGCACATGTTTTGTGAAGGGAGTTGGAACGGTCCGCCATCCTATAGGTCCTTCTCAGACAGCGCCAGGCGTTTGCTCTTATCCTTGGTTGTAGGAGTGGGTTGTTTGTCATTTTCCACCTCGCTTTCTGTGTGGTTAAATTTTAGGGAATGTCCAACATATCTAGGTATTCTATCCTAGCTATGCTTGGGGTTGTTGTGAACATATCTCTCTGGGGGTGGTTTTCTGGGTTTCTTAATTTGAATTGGGGGCTGGGTCGTCCCCTTCCCTGTATAGTACCCATGTTCTCTATGGCCCATCCCATACGGTGGACAGTTCAGAGGATATGTTTGAAATGAGGGGAGGTTCCATGCGGACCCATTGCAGTAGGGTGCTTGGCAAGGTATGAAAGTAGTCTGGGTGTACGATGTGGGTTGGTTTATTTGAGCGCCTGTGAAAAGTTAGTCCTTGCTGCTCTGGACCAATGTTGTTGCGGGAGGTTTGAAGCAAGGATTTCTTTTACCCAGGTACCTAGGATGTGATTGGCATGGCTCTCAAAATCTATTAGTCCCATGCCTCCGCTTGAGCATGGGCCAAATAGTGTTTCCATCCGTATAAAGAGGGTGAGAGCCAGGCCACAGCCAGCCCTGGATAAGCGCGCGGATTGAGGTTATAAAGGTAGTTGAGAAGGCTATCACGTGGGCCTGGTACCACAGTATTTGGAGGATGAGCGAGTTAGCAACTGTAACTCGTCCTGTTAGTCCTGGGGTTCTTCCCTTGGGGGAGGCGACGCGTTTGGATACCCGTTGTAACAGGTTACTTCCATTGTCTCATTAGCATATCCCCCTGATTCTAGCCAGATTCCAAGGTGTTGGACAGGAGTGGTGGTGGGAGGTGTTGCAAAGGGTAAAATAATTGGGTTTATTCTTCAAGTGTTGGTGTGAGGTTCTGATGTTGTGGCCCAATTGTTTGTGAATTGCTTAAGAGGATAATTTCTGTCTTTCTTTTGTTGAGAGATGCATTGCTCACCTTGGAGTATTCCTCTAGAGTGAGTTCCAGCTGTCGGGCATCTTCATTGTTTGCTATACCTGCTACGCAGTCATCTGCAAAGGCCAGTATCTTGACTGTTGGTTGTCCTTGTGCGGTCATCCCCATGAGATGTGAGTCAGTTACTCGGAGGAGCAGGTCAAAGCTGAAATTGTATAGCAGTGGGTTGAGGGGATCCCCTTGTTTGAGCTCTCTGTGTGGTTTAATCTTGTTTGTTTGGAATCCAGGGCCGCATACAGCCATGGTTGCAGTTTCTGTTAGGAGCATCGCCCATTTTATGAATCTTGGTGGGAGTTTGAAGGCATGTAGACATTCTTTTAGGTATGGCCAGCTAACACGGTCATACGCCTTTTCCTGATCCAAGAAGACCAGGGAACCAGTTGCTTTGGATTGGCAAATATTTGCAACAGGGTGAATGTTGTTCCATATTGAACGCCCTGGTATAAACCCAAACTGGTTGGGTGATAGGACGTCAGATGCAATTGCGCCTAATCTAGCTGCTAGAATTTTGTTAGAATTTTTGTGTCAGTGTTGGAGAGTGCAATTGGGCGCCAGTTGGCCATGTCCAACTTGTCACCCTTTTTATACATGGTTATAACGTAGGATTCATGGCCTCCTGGTAATAGGCGTGTTTCCAACAAAATCTGGTTCATTGACGCCAATAGGAGGGGGGCGATTTGTTAAAATATTTTTATAAAATTTGTAGGGTATCCCATCAGGCCCTGGGCATTTCCTAAGTGGTGCACCGCGAATAGTCTCCCAAAGCTCCTCCCATGTAATTAGGGATAGTATATTGTAATTTGGTGGTGTACTTTGTATCTTGGCAGTTTGAATAAATTCTTTAATTACTTGTGAATCTGTTAGCGTTACATGATATAATTCGGTGTAATAGCAGTGTACTTCGCCTTGACCTCCTCAGGGTCAGTTGCCACAGTGCCGTTGGTCTTGCAGACCTGTGTGCATGCAGATTGGTTTCCATGGGAGTGAAATTGGGTGAAAAAGTATGTTGAACAGGTTTCGCCTTCCTTTATGAACTTACTTTGTTTAATACTTTGATTCTGTGTTGGAGTTCGAAAATGAGATTGTTAAGTCAGAAAGAAATTTGTGCCCATTTGCATCCCCAGTTAGGGCTATAGCCAGATCTCAGAGTATATTTCCAGGTGGTCTAGTTCCACCAAGATACGTTTGATTGTGGCCGTGTCCTCGGTATACATATGTGATGCAATATGTCAGGTTTTGTTGATTAAATCCTTTTTAAATTTTCCCAGGTTCTGATGGGATCTGAAGTGAATGGGGCTGTGAATTCTGGGTTTGTAGCCTTGTTTTCAACCCAGTCAGATATCTTGAGCAATTTTATATTTTCTGGGTGAAGCTTTCTCCAAGGCGACACCTGTGTGTGGGATTGGGTTGGCGCTAACTGCACCATAACTAATTGGTGGTCAGAAAAATTGATCTTTTTTGTTATAAATTTGGTAATTCTTGAGCGGTGGGATTGCAGAACGAGGATGTGGTCAATGCAACTCACCGATATAAGCGCTCCCTCGCATATTTTGGCCACGTCATATGGAGAAGGAGTGGTGAACTGGGGGAAAAAGCATCCTGTAAGCCAAGAGATGCCTTCATTGTGTGGAATTCAATGTGTCCAGGTGGGTATCCCCTGGGATTAGGCCATCAATCCATATTGGGGGTTATCCCAGCAGTTGAAATCGCCTAACATAATGGTATCTGGTGGGAGGGTGAGAGTAGGAATGTTTTCAATAAATTGTTTTCTCTCAGTTGCAGTGCACAGTGCATAGATACATGCTATCAAAATTATTTCCTCTTGGCATGTGATTGTTGCTACCAAGACTCGACCATGCAAGTGTGATGATGAGTTTGTAATTTTAACTTTTTTGTTGTTTTAGACGATCACCCCACAGTGAGACTTCCATACTAATTGTGATGGTGCAACCCTGATTGACCAGGATTCTTCTTCCCCTTGTAGACAGTGGGTTTCTTGGATGGCCAAGATGTCTACAAGAGGTTTTCGCAGGAATGCCAGCTTTTTGGCTTGGGACGTATGAGCCCTGGCTCCCACGATGTTTAGCGTCCCTATTGACACTGAGGTGCCTGTGGCGCCTCAGGAGCAGTTGGGAGGGCCCTCTGGCCCTATCCCACCACGGCTCATTTTGGCCATGCTCCGCATCTGTACTCCAACTCTTTCATTGCCATTGTTGGTTCCCTTGATCTGACCCAATGATTCAATGGAATTGCGGTTTTTTGCATTTGCGTCAACTTTTCCTGCACAGGTCTCATATTGATTTGATCGGATTGTTGATTGGATTTTGTATTTTTGAGGTTTGACTTTATTATATTGTGCACCGCATTTTCGCCCAAATGTGGTTGCAGTGTTCCTCAATATGTGCATGACTGATGTCGCTTTGTGACTCAGTCAGGTTACTGTGAAAATTTTCGACCTGGGCATAATGTTCTGATTGGTTGGTTTGGTGTATATCCAAAATATCCTCCTAAATTTGTCTGGGGTTAATGGCGGACTCCGCAGGTGCTGCTGCTTCAGCTGCTGCTCGCTTGTGGGCTTTTTGTGCCACTTTACGTTGTTTGCTTGTAACTGGGTCCACGATGGAGTATAGTCCATCTTCACCCCAGCGGAATGGGTGGTGACCATCAGTCATTTTGGCGAAGATTTCAATATCATTGTCCATTGCTTCCTCACTATAGTCATTTTCCATTAAGCCCTCTTTCACAGGGCATGCGTGTTCCTTGTGGCCCAGTGATCCACAGTGGTTGCAAATGGGCGGTGCACGTTCCAGTGTAACTCAGAACGCAGCTGACTGGCCCTCATCTTTGAAGTGGAATTCTGCTGTGTGGGGAATTCTGGATAAGTCCTCTTCCACTTCTGGGAAGGGGTTGATTATAGTGATAGCTTTGCCCGTGCACAGGTTGGGTATCAGGCGAAATCGCTGTAATTCAAGTTGCTGAATTTCTCCATAGGCCACAAGACCTTTGCGGAGCTCCTCCTCGATTACCTTACAAGGAAGGTTGGTGGGGAGCAAATTGAAAGAGATTAACAAAGTTTTCTCTTTGTTCCATCTGGTGCGCGCAGTGCACACAATTTTTTTGCCCTCAGAGAGGGCAATTTCCACACAGATTTTTGCTGCGGCATCAGCTTCATCAGCTGTTTTGAAACCAATATCGATCTAGCCACAGCTTATGTTGTTGGTGGCTACATACACCGCGTGAGGGAGAAGTGAGGGCTGTGCCTCACATATTTTCTCCCACAGGGTTGGTGACTCATCCCCAAGGAAGAGTATGATCCCATGTTCCACCTTTGATAAGGGTTGGTTGAACTAAATGTACATATATTGCGCGTGCTTTACAGTGAATACCATAAGCTCAGATGGTGTCTAAGTTTGCGATTTCTTTGCAGATTGGGTTCCTGGTCCCCCTCCAGGGCGTTTCTTGCCCTTAGTTGCACCGTTAAGTGCACCGCTCGCCACAACGCTTGCCCATGTTATATTATTTTTATTGATAAAGTCGCCCATCTTTCCTGTGTGTGATTATCCAAATTTGCTGTTCAAATTGAATTGTAGTAATTAAAGTGATTGTTACAAGAAAGAAAAGTGCAAAAGGTCAAAAGCTTGCTGTTGTGATTTTTCCCATAAGAAAGGAACTTCCTTGTGCAATAAATAGACTAAAGACTCTGCAATCTCAGAAAATGGTGGATGAATTGTTGGTAATTACCAAACATCCCTAAAAACACTTGAATATTACGCAAGCTTTTAGGAACACATGTCTTAAATAGGTTTGTATCTTATTAATAAGGGTAAAATCCCATCGCAATTATCTTTATGGCTTAAGAATTACATCTCAGCTTTGAAAAAAGCACACTAGTTGGTTTTAGCTTAAGTGAAGCATGGCGCATCCGACCAAATACTTTTTAGAAATGAGCTAATTGCTCGCTAAAAGTGCAAGAGAAAACAGTAGCATCATCTTACTAAACTAAAATATAAGATAGTTTCAAATCACCAAATTAGCCATCCATGGCTCTTTAAAAAGTAGAAGGGGCATTACAAAGCCTTTGCGGCATACAAGTAGGTTCAAATAACCCCTTACTATAAATTAAGACGCATTTTTGACAGTCTTCCAGAGCCAGGTCAATTTGCCAGTAGCCACTAGCAAGGTCCATGGCCAAGAAGAACTGTGACCAGACAATAGTCTTAATGAATCATCATTGTGAGGGAGAGGATAAGAATCCTTTTGGGTAACAGCTAAAATCTGACAATGGTCCAGAACCACTCTAAGATCTCCATTTTTTGGATGAAAAGTAGAGGGGAAGCCCATGGACTTTGAGAAGGCGTTAGTAGCCCAGCATCGAGGAGTTGTTTCAATTACACTGAGATCTGAGTCTCCACAACTTTAGATTTGTGATAAGGCCAGGCTTTAATAGGAGGATTTTCCCTGGTTTTCACCTGTTGCTTCACATCTTTCATTAGCCCAAAAATATCTGGGACCCTTGGTGAATATGTCAGCATATTCTTCAATTAGAGCCTCAGATTCATGCTGTTGTTCTGGAGTAAGTGAATCTCAATATCTGACGTCAACTCTAGCAATGATAGGTGGCTCACCTAACCTAAAATCACGTAAATCCCCACATCCAGAGATGGATAAAATTTCATTCACAGAAGTTTGCCACACATAAGTGATAGAATTATTTAAATTCAATCGCATAGGTCAAGAGGTGAGATTAGCTAGTAAGACTAGAATAGTCCTATTATAAGCAGGATCAAGGATAACAGGGCAGGTTATGGCCTCCAAATGAGAGGGATTACTGTTATCAGAGATCTTTAATACATGATTAACCGGCACAAATACTTGTACTTCAGTATCAATTATAACTTGAGCTTTTGGAAGATTAGTAATAGAATTGTTAGAGTATAAGGGCATTCCTTATGAGGCATAAACTGACATAGGCTTAAGAATATTCCAAGGTCCCAAAATTCGGTATTCAAGATAAGATATAAAAGTAGGATATTCCAATAAGCAAACGTGTCGTTTGAGTTTGCCTTTATTATTGGGGACATTTTTTAAAATTATAGATACTCAGTATTCAATAAAAGAAAGATAAAAGTCCTTAAGTCTAATTATTACATCAAAATCAATGAGAAGTTTGGTTCTTAAAAGCAATTCATTGTAGTTGTTGTCCAACACTACTGCAGGGGCTGAGACAACCAACTTTCCAAAGCACATTGGAAGAGAAGAATAAGCTCCTATAGTTTAGTATATGAAAGACCGGCAGTTCCATAGTCTTGAGAATGGTTTAAGTCTGGCGTTACTTTGATTTTTTTAAAAGTCTGGATGAGATTACATTTATGGGCAATCCCATATCAATGATAGCTAAAAATTTCACTTTGTGTACTATGGCTTCCACCTGAGTCACATAAGTGCCAAAGTATGGGATTGAAAATACTGATGGACTAAATGGTCGAATTGAATTAGAGGATGAAACAGAAGCATAAGAATAAATAGTATCTTTGTTGGCTAAATGATTATGGATATCAATTTCACCAGGAGCAAATATCTCATACCAGTCTTTAGGAGTGTTAAAAGATTGTGATTGAGGCAAAGGAGATAGGTCAGCACAGGGAGTCTCTTGCCCTATGCTGACTCCTCTTTTTCGACTCTTCAGCTTGTATTTTTCCAACATTGCGTTTCCATATAACCCACTAGACCACAATAGCTAAAAGGATCCTTCTTAGGTCTGGGTTTTTGTCTAGGCGGCATCGCATGGGTATAAGAATGAGGATTATTAGTGGAGTTCAGGTGCCTCACACCATTAGAAATCTCCATCAATGCCTCTTTGATGCCGAAAATAGATCTGAAATTTCTTTTGAGAGATTAAGTGTAGTAACAACTGAGTAAAAGAAGCAAACGCACTCATCACAGCCAAAATGGCTTCATCTATGGTAATACAATTACAAGTAGCAAGAGTCTGGGCCTCATGATAAAATCTCTTAGTAAAATCTTGAATTGACTCTCCTCGCTTGACTTGGATGTTCATAAAGGCTTGCTTTTGATTAAAATTTGATCACTCCCAAATTCCTTAATAAAGGGCGGTTTTAAATTGAGCTCACATATTGCAAACCTCAAGGTGAGGCACCATGATTCTTGAGTGAATCGGCTTAAACAAGAAGTAATATGCTGAACTTTCTGTTGATCAGTTGCCACGTTCATTGCTCGCTCATATACAAATAGAAAATAATAGATGTTACCTTCACTCAGCTCAAACTTATCCTTAAAGATAGGTTTGAAGGCGATGGGTTCATTGCTTAAGACATGTACGCCAGATACACTGATTGGATCAGCTTCTGAGGGCTCAGACTCAGGGATATGGGCTTGAGTAGGGATTTGGTCACTTTGTTGTCATAAAATGTTGAGATCATCCTGTAAGATCTGAATCCATTGTGTAAGATGGTCATATGTATGCAATTGACTTAAGTTAGAAGTTGCATTGAGCATTTCTTCCTGCTTATTCTCAAGTACTCCATATTTAGCAGTTAACCAATTAATGGAAGCTGTCAACAATGCAAACTGAGTTTCTTGCATAGTTTGGTTAGATTTTCATAGACGATGAGCATTATCAACACCATCCAATAATTTAGTTAATGAATAATCTGGGTTAGTCAGAAGGCCTTCTAGAGATAAGAAACATCATTGAGCTATGGCTTGGATTTTGTTTTCTAACTCCTGCACTCTTGTTGCCAGTAGACTCAATTGGGTCAGAATCATGATTCTGAAAGTGTTGATCCATTGGGACCAGGAGGTCCTGAGGGTCCTTGAAAACTGTCGCGACCTGAAGGCCCAGGTGGGCCCAGTTGACCCGCAGGGCCTTGAGGACCTCATTCACCAGAGTTCCCAGGGTCGCCAAAGGAGAACTAGGTGGTCTTAGAGGTCCAGGAGGACCAACAGGACTTGGTCTACCTTTTCAACTAGTATTCACAATTTGGACAAGTTGTTAAAGTATCCTGTCAAGTTCAACAAAGCAATTCTCATGTTGGGCCCGGAGTTGTCCTAGCTGTTTAGTACTCTCATCTTCAAGGGATTTGATACAGTGTTTAATAGGATTAGCGATATCATTAACCTGTTGAGATACTTCTTAGCCGATGTAACCTACAACTCCATTGTCAATTCCCGCCAGATATTATGTAGATCATTAATTTCCCTCCTATTATCAAGTATGGCTTAACGATATTCTGGCCAAAGTTAGAAGCAGTCTCATAGAATGAGAATAGCTGAGAATGAAATTATTGCACCAGGGTCAACTGGCATTGGATCACAAGATGATGTAACTCCAAAATCTGGAGTATAAGATGAATGGCAAGATGCACGTACTGCTGGAGATAATGCTATGTTTTAGCCAAACCAACTTTGTTATGTTGTAGAACCGCTCTGTTATATAAGTCCATCATATTAGCTGCAACCTTAGATGCTTATATCAGTTAGGACGGGCACCAGGCTGAATAGCCCCCTTATTAAGCCCTTGACCATTTCTTCCACGTCTGAAGATTGAAATCGATAACTACCTTGAGCAGTGCCCTCAATGGCCAAGTCCATACATGCTCAAAATTGAAGATCACTGATATTAGCGGAAGGCATCTCCTGCCTGTTAGAGTGTATCCATCAGTTGAAACTCATTGATTCCTCAGAAGAGGGTCTTTCTTCACTAGACATATTCATCATCGTGAAAATATGTTTTCACCAGGTAGCCTCAGAAGCAGACCTGGCAGTGAGCACCAGTATTGGAATTTTGATAGAAATTGCAATATTCAGGTGCTAAAACAGCTAAAAATATTAGTTTTGTGGCTCTAGAAAAGATAGAATTAGGACAACGAAGTTATTAGTTTTATTGCGATAATAAAGTCCAATTGGAATACAGAACTCTGTTATGAAGTGACCAAAATTGAGCTACACGAGACAAGTATATTGATAATTTTTAGTTAGAGGGTAGGGATATTTATAGGGGTTAGATTTAATAGTTCTTCATGAGGATTTTCGTGCTTCAACTGAGGTAAGATTTTTTAGAGTAGATGACCAATATTTCTGATTATTATTATACTTGTGATGGTCAGACCTGAAAAGGTTCTTATTAGATGAGATCGGCCTTCTTGTGGAGTGCTTAGCCCTTCAGATTGCTCAGCCTCATCCTTCAGAGGAGGCCAATAACTCCAAAGGGTTGATCATTGTTCTATCCAATAATTGGATATCTCTCGGTGTTTTTACAATCTTATTAGACTGAGACACCAAATCTTGATCTTGATTATATTAGTTCATCGCAGTTATATCTCCAACAGACCTCATAGCCAATAAAATAATATTTTTTTGAATGGGGTACTATCCTTCCCCCTCCCCCAAAGTGGTAGCCAAAACAACTTTTGAATCAACAAATCCAAAAATTACCTCAATGAACCTCTTCTCCTGAACCCACCAATCAGGAGCCATAATGGACTAAAGTAAGTTCTAAACCATCCTCCCAACCAAATGCAACAAATAACCCATATGCAAATAACTTAATCAAATTTAACTAAACTTCATGGGTTTAATTGGTTGAGTTTGATAAATTGGGCATGCTTATCCCTGAATCTAAATGTTCTGGGCCCCCTCCATCCAAAATGTACCCCAATACTGATTATGTGGCCCAATTCCCAAAACGCCATTATGCGCCTCGCCTTGATGCCACCCCAATTAAAAGTGACCACCAATTAGCTGAAGAGGCAGTCGACACTCCTGAATGTCACCCAACCCATAAAACCATTGAAAAATCATTTTCAGTACTAGCTACGGGCCTGCCACCTTCTTTCCTACCTGATATCATGCTTCCAAAGCAGAAAAAAGACCATCTCTGATACTATCAGGCAGCAAATTCAGCAGTTATAAAAAAGTTGCGGCAGTTGCAAAGTTTGGTCCAAAAGACCTGAATAACCTGCAACAGCCTTGCAACCATCGCCGTCTTACCTAAAGTACGCCTTGAAGTATAAAGAGCACATGTAGACTATATTTCTACCCTCCTTATCTCACACATTGAGTAGCAAGTACCCATTTGTTATCTTGACCCCCATTTCCATGATGCGCCCACACCATTGCTATTGGCTTTGGGCCACTACATGTCCACAACAGATGAGGTAGAAGAGCCTCCTGATCCCCCTTCACCCACTGTCATGGATGAATATCAGTTTCCGCTTCCAACTTTTTTGATGTTTTTTGTTTGCATTTCATGTCAGTTTGAGTGAATCCATCCATCTCATTTCAATTTTACTTTATTTTATTTTTAATTTTTATTTTTAGCTCGTTCAAGCATTAGTAATGTCCATCCCCTGGTCAGCTTGCCTTGGTTAGATAAATTATTACCTAAACAGTTTCTATAAAGAATAAATTTTAATAATATCAAATGGGAGATACAGCTTTTCTTTCTCGTAACAATCATTTTAGTTACTACAATTCAATTTGAACAGCAAATTTGGATAATCACACACAGGAAAGATGGGTGACTTTAATAACAAAAATAATACAACATGGGCGAGCGTTGCAGTAAGCGGTGCACTTAACGGTGCAACTAAGGGCAAGAAACGCCCTGGAGGGGGACCAGGAACCCAATCTGCAAAGAAATCGTAAACTCAGACACCATCTGGGCTTATAGTATTACTGTAAAGCATGCGCAATACATGTACATTCAATTTAACCAACCTTTGTCAAAGGTGGAACACAGGATCATACTCTTCCTTGGGGATGAGTCACCGACCCTGTGGGAGAAAACATGTGAGACACAGCTAACACTTTTCCCTCACACGGTGTACGTAGCCACCAACAACATGGGATGCAGCTGGATCAATATTGGTTTTGAAACAGCCGATGAAGCCGATGCCACAGCAAAATTTTGCTTGGAAATTGCTCTCCCTGAGGGCAAAAAAATTGTGCGCACTGCACACACCAGATGGAACAAAGCAAAAACTTTGTTCATCTCCTTTGACTCGCTCCCCACCAACCTTCCTCATAAGGTAACTGAGGAGGAGCTCTGCAAAGGCCTCGTGGCCAATAAAGAAATTCAACAACTTATATTACAGCAATTTCGCTTAATGCCCGACCTGTGCACAGGCAAAGCTATCGCTGTAATCAACCCCTTCCCAGAAATGGAAGAGGATTTATCCAGAATTCCCCGCACAGCAGAATTCCACTTCAAAGATGAGGGCCAGTCAGCTGCATTCTGAGTTACACCAGAACGTGCACCACCCATTTGCAACCACTGTGGCTCACTGGGCCACAAGGAACATGCATGCCCTGTAAAAGAGGGCTTAATGGAAAATGATTTTTGTGAAGAAGCTATGGACGTAGATAATGAAAACTTCGCCAAAACGACTGATGGCCACTACCCATTCCCCTGGGGTGAAGATGGACTATACTCCATCGTGGACCCAATTACAAGTAAACAGCGTAAAGCAGCACAAAAAGTCCACAAGAGAGCAGCAGCTGAAGCGGCGGCACACGCGGAATCCGCCATTAAATACGGACAAATTCAGGAGGATATTTCAGATATTCACCAAACCAACCAATCAGAACAATATTCCCAGGTCGAAAAATTTCACAGTAACCAGACTGAACCACAAAGCGTCATCAGTCATGCACATACTGAGGAACAATGCAACCGCAATTTGGGTGAAAATGCGGTGCACAATGCAACAAAGTTGAACCTCAAAATCAAAATCCAATCAACAACCCACATCAAATCAACATGAGACCTGTGCAGGAAAAGTTGATGCAAATGCAAAAAACCGCAATTCCCTTGAATCATTGGGTCAGATCAAGGGAACCAACAATGGCAGTGAAAGAGTTGGAGTACAGACGCGGAGCATGGCCAAAATGAGCCGCGGTGGGATAGGACCAGAGGGTCCTCCCAAGCGCTCCTGAGGCGCCACGGGCACCTCAGTGTCAATAGGGATGCTAAACATCGTGGGAGCCACGGCTTTTACGTCCCAAGCCAAAAATCTGGCATTCCTGCAAAAACCTCTTGTAGATATCTTGGCCATTCAAGAAAACCACTGCCTACAAGGGGAAGAAGAATCCTGGTCAATCAGGGTCGCACCATCACAAACAGTATGGACATCTCACTATGGGGCGATAATCCAAAACAACAAAAAATTTAGAATTACAAGTTCATCATCACACTTGCATGGTCGAGTCTTGGTAGCAACAATCACATGCCAAGAGGAAATAACTTTGATAGCATGTATCTATGCACTGTGCACTGCAACTGAGAGAAAACAAATTATTGAAAACATTCCTACTCTCACCCTCCCACCAAATACCATTATGTTAGGTGATTTCAACTGCTGGGATAACCTCAATACAGATCGATGGCATAATCCCAGGGGATACCCACCTGGACACATTGAATATCGCACAATGAAGGCATCTCTTGGCTTACAGGATGCTCTTCCTCCCAATTTACCAATCCTTCCCCATATGACAAGACCCAACATACGTGAGGGACTGCTCATATCAATGAGTTTATTGACCACATCCTCATCCCACAATCCCACCACTCAATAATCTTTAAATTTACAACAAAAAAGATCAATTTTTCTGATCATCAATTAGTTACGGTGCAGTTAGCGCCAACCCAATCCCACACACAGGTGTCGCCTTGGAGAAAGCTTCACCCAGAAAATATAAGATTGCCTAAGATATCTGAATGGGTTGAAAACAAGGTTACAAACCTAGAATTCACAGCCCCATTCACTTCAGATCCCATCAGAACATGAAAAATTTCAAAAAGGATTTAATCAACAAAACCTGACATATTGCATCACATAATTACACCGCGGACATGGCCACAATCAAGTGTACCTTGGCAGAACTAGACCACCTGGAATAATTACTCTGAGATCTGGCTATAGCCCCAACTGGGGACGCAAATGGGCAGAAATTTCTGCCCAACCTAACAATCTCATTTTTGAACACCAACACAGAATCAAAGTATTAAACAAAAGTAAGTTCATAAAGGAGGGCGAAACCTGTTCAACATACTTTTTCTGCTAATTCCACTCCCGCAGAAACCAGCCCACATGCACACAGGTCCGCAAGACCAATGGCACCGTGGCAACTGACCCTGAGGAGGTCAAGGCGGAAGTACACTGCTATTACACCGAATTATATCATGTAATGCTAACAGATTCTAAAAAATAAAGAATTTATTCAAAACTGCCAAGATACAAAGTACACCACCAAATTACAATATACTATCCCCTATTACATGGGAGGAGCTTTGGGAAACAATTCGCGGTGCACCACGTAGGAAATGCCCAGGGCCTGATGTGATACCCTACGAATTTTACAAAAAATAAATTTAACAAATCGCCCCCTCCTATTGGCGTCAATGAACCAGAGTTTGTTGGAAACACGCCTATTACCAGGAGGCCATGAATCCTACGTTATAACCTTGTATAAAAAGGGTGACAAGTTGGACCTGGCTAACTGGCGCCCAATTGCACTCTACACCGCTGACACAAAAATTCTAACAAAAATTTTAGCAGCTAGATTAGGCGCAATTGCATCTGACAGCCTATCACCCAACCAGTTTGAGTTTATACCAGGGCGTTCAATCTGGAACAACATTCACCCTGTTGCAAACATTTGCTAATCCAAAGCAACTGGTACCCTGGTCTTCTTGGATCAGGAAAAGGCGTATGACCGTGTTAGCTGGCCATACCTAAAAGAATGTCTACATGCCTTCAAACTCCCACCAAGATTCGTAAAATGGGCGATGCTCCTAACAGAAACTGCAACCATGGCTGTATGCGGCCCTGGATTCCAAACAAACAAGATTAAACCACACAGAGGGCTCAGACAAGGGAATCCCCTCAGCCCACTGCTATACAATTTCAGCTTTGACCCGCTCCTCCAAGTAACTGACTCACGTCTCATGGGGATGACCGCACAAGGACAACCAACAGTCAAGATACTGGCCTTTGCAGATGACTGCGTAGCAGGTATAGCAAACAATGAAGATGCCCAACAGCTGGAACACACTCTAGAGGAATACTCCAAGGTGAGCAATGCATCTCTCAACAAAAGGAAGACAGAAATCATCCACTTAGGCAAATACACAAACAATTGGGCCACAACATCAGAACCTCACACCAACACTCGAAGAAAAGACCCAATTATATTACCCTTTGCAACACCTCCCACCACCACTCCTGTCCACCACCTTGGAATCTGGCTAGAATCAGGGGGATATGCTAATGAGACAATGGAAATTAACCTGTTACAATGGGTATCCAAACGCGTCGCCTCCCCAAGGGAAGAACCCCAGGACTAACAGGACGAGTTACAGTTGCTATCTCGCTCATCCTCACAATACTGTGGTACCAGGCCCATGCGATAGCCCTCTCACTTACCTTTATAACCTCAATTCGCGCGCTTATCCAGGGCTGGCTGTGGCCTGGCTCTCACCCTCCTATATGGATGGAAACACTATTTGGCCCACACTCAAGCGGAGGCATGGGACTAATAGATTTTGAGAGCCATGCCAATCACATCCTAGGTACCTGGATAAAGGAAATCCTTGCTCCAGAGCTCCCGCAACAACATTGGTCCAGAGCAGCAAGGACTAACTTTGCACAGGCGCTCAAATTAACCAACCCACATAGACCACCCAGACTACTTTCGACCTTGCCAAGTACCCTACTGCAACGGGTCCACATGGAACCTCCCCTCATTTCAAACATATCCTCTGAACTATCCGCCGTATGGGATGGACCATAGAGAACATTGGTACTATACAGGGAAGGGGACGACCCAGCTCCCAATTCAAATCAAGAAACCCAGAAAACCACCCCCAGAGGGATATGCTCACAACAACCCCAAGCATAGCTAAGATAGAATACCTAGATATGCTGGATATTCCCTATGATTTAACCACACAGAAAGCAATGTGGAAAATGACACACCACCCACTCCTACAACCAAGGATAAGAGCAAACGCCTGGCGCTGTTTGAGAAGGACCTATAGAATGGCGGACCGCTCCCACTCCCTCCACAAAACATGTGCAGTATGTGGAGGGGAGGGATCCCTACATCACCGCCTATAAACATGCCCCCCAACCAAAGCTATATGGTAGGAAGTCGCACGCCTGCTCAAGATTCAAAACGAACAGGAATTCTCGATATCAAAGAGTATCTTCGCGCTCCAGATCGAGTCACCAATCCTATCTACACTCCGCTCCCTAATAATACCCATTGCAATGTGGACAATACACACAATTGCATTAGATGCGTTTAAGGGCATGGTCCCAACCATTCATGGGATTATTAACAGATTCCATGTCCACTTACTAGAGCACTTCCAAGCCTGTCTCTATGGATATATGAGACCAAGACAAAAAGTGCTCATAGAATCATGGTTCCCACTCTGGTTCCTCCACACAGACCCTTTCCTTCACACCTGCTCCATAGCAGGGGAAACCCCCTTGGAGTAGTGCACCAACCCCCCATGCCTGGCAGTCCCGCTGGCAACAGGAATAACTTGAGTACCCTGGGGTGCCCAATTTTTATATTTCTTAGTTATTCTCTTAGTTTCACATATATTCGGTAATGTCTGTCCCCTGGTCAGCTTACCTCAGTTAAATAAATTAAATGGGAGACACAAAAATAAAAATAACCTAACACCCTACTATTAGCAGGGTGCTGGGTTATATTGTGGAAAGGGGGAAACTAGCTACTAAGCCTAAATGTGATAGGGGGAAGTTCCTTTTTTAAATCTGTTAAATATAGATTCAACTCTTAATTTCACCTCAATAGTATCAGTTGGCTTCCAAGCTGTTCTTAATTCACTTCCCCCAAATTCCGGAGTCAAATTCGTGTATTTGATTTTGGATTGAAGTGACAAGTTCAAAACCTGTTTTCGCCCTCTTTTACTCAACCTTTTCTGTGAGTT